>JASCZI010060722.1:16496-27295 GCA_036250425.1 Stylosanthes scabra | reverse complement strand
ATCAAAAGATTGTGTATTGTTAATCTCAATTATTCCCCGGCAACGGCGCCAAAAACTTGATACGCTCTGATCTCGGCAAGTGCACCGAATCGTACAAGTAATACCATGGTGAAGTGAGTATCGTTCCCACGACAAATAAAGGACCAAGCAATACTATCTATCAATTATTCTAATCAGATCAGATTAAAACTTTGAGAGAATGATGGTGTATGTGGCACGGAAATAAGAAAATAGAGTGCAGAAAGTTACTTGAGAATTTATCAATGGAATGGGATGTTAACAGCTTTGGAGATGCTTTTCCCTTGAGGGTCAATGCATACATTCGAATATCAAATCTAGGTTCTCAATTATCAAGCACAACGAATCTAGTGTAATTAAGCCCTAATCTCTTAGTAACTTAATTTCTAATTACCTAATCAAAAGTTAATCTCTTAGTCAATCAATCAAAAAACTAGATGAAGATCTAAATCCGATTCTAATCCTTATGAGTCTCAAAAGTGATCCTAGATTAGATTAAATGTCACTCTATCCAAACTAGTTCTAATCCAATTTTAACCCACAGAATTTTAGTTGCATAACAATTAGCTTGACTACCTCTAGCTAGACCTAATCATTATGTGATTCAATTTCCAGCTAGCATAAATTAATAGATCTCTCAATCTAATTAATCTAGCCCTAGACAAGTTAAGAACACCTCTCAGTGATTCTAAACTATTGGGATGAAGAACAGAAAATTGAATCATGCATAGGAGATAACTGAAAATACCTCAATGAATTAATAAACGAATGTACATAGTTGATTACCTCATGCTGGGTGAACAGAGCCCCTCACCCTTAACAATGGAGTAGTTTAGCCTTGCATAATGAAAAGTAGATCTAAAAGTGATGAAAAGCGTCTATGCTGAGTGTGTCTATCATAGTGGTAAATCACTCTTTATATATATCCTAATCCAAATTTAAATTAAAATCTAATCATATCTTAATCTAATTCTGAGCTAAATTTAAATTAAAATCTAATCTTATCTTAATCTAATCCTAATCTTATCCTAATCTTATCATAATCTTATCCTAATCTTATCTTCTATAGTTAAAAAGCTTTATCTTCTTCTCTTGATCTTCAATCAATCTTATCTTTAATCTTCCAATTATTCCCTTGATTAATGAGTGAAATTGATGCCTAATGACTTGGGTTGGATTGGCAATGAAAGAATTTACTGGAAGTGAGTGTTTTGCTCCTACGTATAACGAGGGTGTTCTGCCTTGATTCTGTTTCTTCTCGTTCAATACCCACGTATGTCGTCCACTCTCCACGTACAACGTGTGGTCATAGCCTCTAATTGCTTCTTTGGACGTTTATGCCTCACATACAACGTGGGAGAGCTCACGTATAATGTGGGCTCTCTGTCCAAGTTGTGCCAATTTGCTAAATTATTCACGTATGACGTGAGTTCCCCACGTATTACGTGTGGGTTCTGTCCAATTTGCTCCATTTCTATTTATTGCTCACGTATGACGTGAGGACTGGCGTATGACGTGGTGCCTACTGGGAGTGCATTTTGCTTCTTTTCATCTTCCTTGCTTCAATCTCTCTTAAATGGTCTTTAATCACCTAAAACTCTTAGTGAATTATCTAAAACACAAACACAACTCAAAGAACATCAAGTTTGTTTGAATTGAACAATTAATAGCAATAATCCACAAAGAATATCATGATAATTGAGAAAAATTGGAACTAAAAACATTCCAAGATTCACACGCATCACTGAGCTTACCTAAGCTTAAGCTCGACTCATTTAATTTTCGAACTTAAACTTAGGCTCAAACTCGGCTCACCAGCTCACCAGCTCAACTTATCGAGCCGTTAATGAGTCGAGCTCGAGCTGGCTCATGAGCTGGCTTGACTCACTTCCAGCCCATGTCGTAAACCACAGCTTGTAAAAGGACATGAGGGAGTTCAATACTTCAATCACAACCTGAAAGAAAAATATAAACATATTAACACTGAATTCAATCACAACCTGAAAGAAAAATATAAACATATTAACACTAAATTCAACCTGAACTTGAATTCCTAACACCATGAAGAACAGCAGCATACATGGAACCCATGGCATTGAAAAGATCTTGTTGTTTTTCACTGCAATATAATGGTTATGGAAACATATAATGTTGTTATATTATACATGAACATGAAAACAGATGTATAATAAGAGTTTTGAAAATTACATTTTGGAGCCAAGGTTCCAAAAGACTGTGCCAAATAACACTGCTACAGCCATGGTATAGAGAAATCTTATAGCAGTGTATTGAGGATTGCGCCAATAAGACCAATGTTGCTTCCATAAGTAAGCAATGCATTGAGTGAGAAAGGATCTTAAGTACTTGGAAGGAAAATAAAGGTCCTTCAGTCCTTGGAACCTTGAACTGGGATACTTAATTCGTTAATATGTTTTTTGTTTCTCCTGAAACAAATAACATTGACCAGTTTATTTAGAGTTTAGACATATAACTATTATATTTGAATATTTGTGCAGAAGAGAAAATCATACCTATATAGCCATGAATTTTTGTATTCCTCAGCAAAATCAATTCCCAATTCCATTTCTTTTGCTAAAGAAGTTACTTCCAACGCCCATATAGCTGGATTATAGCCATTTTTAATCTTTCTGACACCTTGAATTTCCTTTAAGAGAAGATGTGTTAACATGAATGAATGCTTTAGCAAGATAAAACTACAATGTTGCTCAATTTTGTTGGAGTCATTATACCTCAAAGTATTTGATCAAATGAGACCAATGGTATCCAAGTAGACCCGCATATATTTCTTGTCCTCCTACTTTCATTTGGAAAAGATGCACTTGATGAAAAACTAAATATTAAAACAAATTAATGGAAGCAATGAACAAAACATAATAGAATTGCTAGTTGCCACAACATTTATTTTGCCTATTTGGACCTCATCAAAAGATTCAAATATATCACTGTTAGGTTGATGGATGGTGCAAACTATTGTTCTTCCGGTGTCTGCTATCTTCCTAATTGCTCTCATAACAATCACACCAGCCCTTGAATCAAGCCCAGAAATTGGTTCATCCATGAATATTATAGAAGGATTAGCCACCAATTCAACTGCAATAGTCAACCTTCTTCGCTGCTTTGTTAAGAGACCGTTAACACTTGGCAATCCAAATATTGCATTCCTTATTGGATTCAGCTCCACAAGTTCCATGACTTCTTCAATGAACATCTGCAACCAATAGTCATTTCCAAACTTAGTAAACGTATAAATGAAATCAGGAATCAAGAGATATGTAGTCTACCTTCCTACCTACAACATTAATCTCGGCGGACAATCTAAGCCATGCTGAATAGACCAGTGATTCATATACTGCGACATTTGGCGGGTGGATATCATTTTGTTCACAGTATCCAGAAATTCTTGCAAAGGTTTCTTACTTCTTAGGATAACCAGAAACCGTGATGCTTCCGCCGATATATCTACTGGTTTTTCTACCGGCAAGTACATCCATCAATGTTGTTTTTCCAGCACAGTTAACACCCATTAGAGCAGTGAGAACACTTGTCGAACACTATTATATATCCAATCAGTCCCCCAACACGAACAAAACAATAAACACAATTTCATATTCTTTTAATTTCAAAACAATAAGATAAAAGAACCGTCTATAATAGACACTAGGGAAAAAAAACATTGATCACTGCTAAAGGATATAATAGTGTATAATGGGCAAACACTCAGAAATTACTTGAATGTTATACCTTGATCATAGCTTGAACCAAGCTCTTAAACGAATTGACAAAAACTATCCCAATTTAATATCAAAGCTCTTAAAGGAAACATGGAAAAACTGTCAGCATCAAAATTATTGTTACCATTTTTTCTTTTTTCTTTTTCTTTTCACGGGAATAGAATGAGTGACATTCTTGCCCTTAAATATGTTGCCTACAATGAGTATGAATAATCAATCAAATGCCTATTTAAAAAAAACGCAAATTACACACATGAGTAGTATGACCAAATATGCAATCAATGAGGAAATTAAATTAAAGGAGTCCAATGGTATGTTAGCAACATTCATGTGTTCTGAGTAATTTATGCTTTCAAAGAAAAATAACTTGACAAAACTTTCTCCCGGTGCAAATGAGAGAGATTTCTCACTAATTTTAATTTTTGAAGAAGAAAAAGAAGAAAGAGAAGAATACCTAGAAAACATTCCAGGGAGGGGAGCTGAGCGCGCTTCAGTGTGCTGCCATGAGTGCGTTGGAGACTGGTGGCTCAGAGGAAGGGTCTATGCTCTGCGAAGTCGGCAAGCGCTTTAGAGCTACATTGAAGCAGAGCTCGAGTTCCCTGCACCGAAGAGAGTGCAACTAACAAATTCAGGAGAGACTTTATGCTGGCTTGACACAGGAAGCCCGACGCCGTCACGGTCGAATTCGAGAACAGCTCTGACGGGAGAACAATCACAGAGCGACGAGAGGAGGGTTGGGAGTGATGAAGCAAAGAGAAGAGATGTCCCTTCTCACTTCCTCCGGAAAGAAAAACAGATGAGTGCAAGGAAAAAAATGAGGATGATAGCCCCAACAATCCCAAAATCCCTCACCTACTTTGCCCCTTTCCAATAAAGATGATAGCCATCAACTCCCTCAATTCACTCAACCACTCTGCCCATTTCGATGGAGACACAAGGAATAGATATTGAAGAGAGTAACATGAGTAATGGGATTGAAATTCTGTCTCTCTTCTTCTTTCGGGAATCCCTCAACCACTCTCCTCATTCCCAATAACAAATGAAAAAGAAGCATGGTGTGAACAGTGCACCGCTTTCTTCTTTTTTTTCTTGGCTCACATAACAATTCTTTATTTAAAAAAATCTCAAATGAACCTGGGATTGATACCTAGGCTTTGGCATGTTCTTTTATAACTGTTTAAAAGATATGAAAATAGTTAATATATCAACATACGAAATCCTAAATCAAATTATATAATACTTCATCAACAAATATTCTTAATATCAAGTTAAATCAAATAATATTTATTCAAATCAATCATTTTCCAAATCATAATTAATCACAACATACTTTTGCAATTCCATACCAAGACATTCCGAAAATTCTCAAATAGAATAAAATTAGATGGTACTTTTTCAAACAATCATTTCCAATAATAATATTCAAATAATAATAAATTCAACATATTTCAAAAATTCAGCAAATACCAATG
Source organism: Stylosanthes scabra (assembly GCA_036250425.1). Classification (NCBI taxonomy): domain Eukaryota; kingdom Viridiplantae; phylum Streptophyta; class Magnoliopsida; order Fabales; family Fabaceae; genus Stylosanthes; species Stylosanthes scabra. Next base: position 22,053 of record JASCZI010060722.1, on the reverse strand, counting down.
ATCAGTTTCAGCAATATCAAATTTCACGAAACATATAGTCTCATGTGAAGTTTTCAAATATGGGTTTCATAAGAATAATCAAATCTTAAATTCTACTTTAAACCTGTAATAGCACAAATCAAATCAATGATAGACATAAAGCGAATCGATTATAAACGTAAAGCCTACTCACAACTTGGTCCCAATGAATCAAAGACCAACACCAAAGATAAAGGTTGAGAAGGATTTAGGATAACGGTTTCATCCTTAAAGCGCGGTGAGCAGAGGTGCGAAAAGAACAAGTGGCAGCAATGTTGCGATGGCCTTGTCAACTTCGAAGACGTCGTCTCTGAGCTCGATGGTGACAACAACAGCAGCTCCACCCTCAGCTATATCCTCACGTCGAAGCCTCTCTCTCTCTCTCTCTCTCTCTGCTCGATCTCTCTCTCCAACTAACCAGCAACAGCAACAGCTTTCTCTCCTTCTCGCTTCCTTGACCGTCGTCGGTGGCCATCAATCACGCCAGCGCCATCTCCCTCTTTTCTTTTTTCTTTTCTTCTTCTCTCTTTTCTTTTCTTCTTCTTCTCACACCTTCTTCACTGTCTCTCTTTTTCTCTTTTTACTGTGTGTGTGTTAAATGAGGTGAGAGAGTGTTGAATGTAGTAAGGTTGAGAGAGAGTAAAAATATCTACTAGAATTGGGTCCCATACTTTTATTTTATCCATTTCTTCTTTTTTTTTTTTTGGTTATTATTACAAAGGCTACATGGGAGCATCTCACCTCGGCTAGGCTCGATGACATCTGGGGTATGACGAGGACCAGTGCTTCAGCTGCCCACGACATCGCAGGGGGTTCAGGTAGCGTATAGGCCACACACAGGGGTCGGGCGGAGTTGGTTCGTCTGATCCGTCGACCGGGTATCATCAGATGCCACCCCATCCAAGCATACAATTTCACACCCCAGCTCAATACCTGCAGCTGCATCACTTCCCCCAGTTCCAGCACTATTTGCACCCTTCACACAAGCAGGCTGGTCCGAGCCACTCTTCTTAGACTCGCCTGAGTACCATAATTCTTTCCTTTCTTTATTTTTTTTTCCCTCCCAATTGTCATTCTAATCTTAGTATGAATTCGATTAAAACATTTGTGGTTCATCCTCTAACACAACATAACACTATCAGATAAAGGTAAACGAATGAAAACCATGAATAGAACAAACTTTGGAATCAAGATTATTAGGTCCCATCAATGTGAGAAAGAATAAGAAAAGAAAAATCATTAGTTGCTATGCTTTAATAATTAGTTGAGTCACAATGCCACATGAACGTGAGCTTCACGACAATAGATTGAATTAGGATCCTAGAACTTCATAAAAAGTGGGTGAAAATAAACAAGATTTATGTTCTGTGCAAGACACATCTGTGGCATGTGGAGGCTTAATAGAGAATGGAACATTCCACTATAAGACACCAAAATCCCTTGCTCCTAGACAAACTACACTGCGTAGTTTTATTGTACAACTCACATGCCATTCCGTACAAACAAACAAATTAAAGGATGCATGCATTATTATCTTGCTTGCTTCAATTCTTCCAATAATTTTGTGATAACATAATTAATAAGTATACGTAGATTAGATATAGAACAACTGCTAATTAAATAAATGAATAAATCTATGTGTACCATTATACACATCACGGAAAAATATAAACATGCACAGAAAAATTTATGTTTCTGTGCTAATGTTTATATTTTTCTATGTTGTTAAATATTATGTATAGGTGCATACAATGATACATCTAGTATTACCATAAATAAAATATTACTACAAATAATTGTTTGTATTCATCTCATTGCCATCTCGCTTAACATTATATTGATGATGTCTGATCCAAAGTGCTGAATTTTTTTGTTGTTGTGTGTTGTTTTTCTTTTTTTTTTTTTGGTGTCATACACTGCTGCTGTTTACCCACGGCCATTATTCCTAATAATTTTTAATGGATCTTGAGAAATAGAGGTTTGAATCAAGCTGTTTTTAAATTCCGAAAATTTTTTGCTAACTTCTACAGAATTATTAATATAGGAGAATTTTTTTAGTTTTGTCTATCAGCGCAGCTATAAAACAGAGTTTGGGAAGAAGAATGAAATTGTCATGCATCTATCATCGTTTGGTTTCCATGTGCAATGAAACCATAGTGGAATTTTGCAAATGATATATAGTTAAAATGGTATTTGTCCAATTGTTCCATTTCTCTAGTAGAGATTTTGAGTTTGAACATTTCTCTCAACAAAAAAAAAAAAAAACAATAGTAGAATGTTCACTATAATTATTAAAATTACAGTCACTAATTCTATTGTATTACACTCAATACAACTAGAATATAAATTACCACGTGCTAACCCAACCTAACTAAGGAGGCCGACAATAACTTCTTCCAAAAATCATGCTTTTAATACTCCACTAATATAAGCTCCAGTCTAGTTAGCAGACTTTTCAGTGCTCACCCAATTTAGGTAAGGGTTCAAAGTGCTAACACTACTCATAAGGAAGAATAGTATATTGGCCTAAGCTTGTAATAGAGTATATTCATCTAAGTTTGGCCTATAGTCTGATATAGCTTTTTTAACGAGTACTAAGTCTGGCTTGTTGTGTAGTCAGCCTTGATCTGAAGTTTGTTAATATGCTTGATTTTTAATAAATAAATAAATAATTTATATCAATATAAAATATTAAATTATTAAAGATATAAAGAAAATAAAAATGCACATATATAATTAAAAAGACAAAGAGATTAGTAGATAAAGGTATTTAAATGTTACAAAAGATACAATTTCAAACAAATACTATTGTATTTTATTAGTATAATAACACTCTACATATATTTTTATAGATCCAGGCCGACCTAATAGGCCCAACAAACTATTTCGTTAACCTTTTAAAGAACTCGGACTTTTAAACAGTCTAACTGGGCCTATTTTCTATAAGGCCAAGCTAGATCAGGCCAAATACAAGCTAGGCTACATACCTGGCAAGCCGCGTGACCTGTTCCCACCCTTAATGATGAGTGCTCACCCAAGTTAGAAAAGGGTAAGGAACTATTCTAGTTTGAGAAAATCAAACAATTACAAAAAAAAATGGAATGATAATTGGCTTTTCTTCTACCTATCTATCTTGTCTTTTCTCTCTTGAATTTTTTATGATTCTTCGCATAATTATCTTGTCTTTTTCAATTAAGGAAATTAATATTATGAAGATACACAAGTCATATTTTATTAATGTTCAAGGAGTTTTCTGAGTAAGAAATTTGTTTGGAAAGAGCCCTAGAAGAACTTTTGAATATATAGCAATTGCTCTGCTAACTCATGTAATAATACTTGCAAAAATTTCTAACACTTGGTGAGATGAGTCTTACAGGTCAAATATGGATAATGCAAGTGTACAGGAGAAAAACAATCTCACTAAAGAGCTAATGACTCCCTTATTTTTATTGTATAACCTCTTAGAGGAGGTGGTATTTAACTACTTTATTCATATTTTGTTGCCTCTCAGAGTTGGCAATAGATCCATTAAGCGGAACAATAATTCTAGGCTACACCTATTTTAACCAATCAAGTGTAACCAAGCATTTTTTACGCATGTGCCCTTTTTTCTTTTTCTTCGCGCCTTTCTCTCACACGCCAATGATATTCATGTTTTCTGCACCTCCTCCCTCATCTCCTCCTCTTTTTCTTTTTCTTCTCCTCATCTTTCTTCGTTGTCGTCGTCGTCATTCTTTTTTTTTCTTCGTGCCTCTCTCTCACACCAGTGATGTCCCTGTATTTTGCACCTCCTCACGCAAGTGATAACATTGGTGATATTGCTCTTTCAAATAAGTATGTCATTGTAAGATCCCTAATGCATTGTCGGTTGCACCTACTTCGCCTGCTCCTCGGAGAAACACAAAGAACCTTTCTACTAGTGGTAGGGCAAGGAGGTGTGTTGTTGAAGAACCTTCCAAGGATCAACTCATGAAGATCCTCATGAAATTAGCGTATCAGACTTAGATGCCACTGAAACTTCTTTTTCTATGAAATTTAAGAAAGAGATGCAGCTCAATAAAAGTGTGAACATGGACGAGGTGGATTTATACCTTATGGAGGTATTAGAGAAAAGTACCGTCGATTTTGATATATTAAACTGGTGGAAAGTGAATTCTAGTAAATATCCAATTTTTGGGCAGATTGCAAGGGGGTGTTTTAGCCATGTCAATTTCAACAGTAGCTTCAAAGACAACTTTTAGTACTGAAGGAAGGGTGTTGAATAATTTTAGGATTTCTCTAAGTCCAATGACGGTTGAAAATTTGATATGTTCACAAAATTGGCTTCAAAAGGCTCCAAAGGTATCCATTGAGAAGGTCATTGAAGACATGGAGAAGTTGGAAATAGATATGGTTGTTAAATATTAATTTTTATAATTGTTCCTTATTTTATATGTTTGACTTATGAATATTAATTTTGATGAGTCTAATTTTTGTTTGTTTTATGTGATGCGTGTGCATCATTAATAGTTTTAGGCCCTAATTTCATATGCTTTTAATGGTAAATTAAACTCAATACTTAAGTAAGTATACTTCATTTATAATCATTTACTATCTTGAGTGTTTTGTTATATTTTACAGAAATTAACAGAGAAAAGAAGTTAGGAGCAAAAGAAACAGAGGAAGAAGAAGAAAACAGAGAAACAGAGAAGTCTCCAAGCAGCAAACCATGCCAGAGCCACGCTATGACTTGGGCCAGGCATGATTCAGCCCACTAACCACGCCAGGACCGCGCCTTAACCACGCCTAGGCGTGGGCTTTCACCATTCACCACGCCTAGGGGTGGTGCACCAAGGCCGAAACCACGCAAGAACCAAGTTACAGCGTGGTTAGGGCGTGGCAATCACTCCAGAACCGCGCCAAGGCCACGCTGGGGCGTGAACCCAGCGTGATGCTCAGCCCAAGTCATGTCTGGATCATGCCAAAGCATGGATCCAGCGTGACTCCCACTCAAGCCCAAGACATTAGACCTGATTCATGATCCAAGGCCCATACTTTGCAGAATTGTGCGACCATCATTGAATGTAATCAAATTAGGTTTAGTGATTAGTATATATATTGATAATTAGGTTTAGGTTAGCGGCGAGTAATTTTGAGAGATCAGAAACTACATTCTGCATCATATATTTTCCAGAGGCTAATACTTCCCTCTTCTTTTCACGTTGCTTCAGTAGGATTAGATTGTTAAGTATGAATTCTCTCTTCTTTTATCTTGTTGGTTTCTCCATCACCATGAGGAATTAATTTTCCATCAAGCTCAGGGATGAGAGCTCTGTTCATCCCAAGCATGGATTCCTAATGCAATTACAAGTTTCTTCAAGTGCAAGTATTTTAATTCAAAGTTCAATTCCTCATTCTTCAATTTTATGAATCGGATCTGACCGAGAGGTATTTCCCCTTCTAGCTTTCGATTATTAAATTTGAGAAAATTAATAATTATTTGTGATTAGGAATTGTTCTTCATAATTAATCACTAGATTAGAGATAACTATTTGATTGA
>JASCZI010060721.1:29291-43091 GCA_036250425.1 Stylosanthes scabra | reverse complement strand
GTTCCTTCAGCTAGAACTGGCGGCACACCCAAATCCCTTAAGCTAGGACTGGTGGCAAAGGTACCCTTGGTACTCTCAATAGTCATGGTGAGGATCCCGTCACCAGAAAACTCTCATAAGCAAGAAAACTGCATCGACAGGGGAACAGGATGATCATCTTAGCCTCTCAAGTAGCTAGCCCTTCAGCTTTCGTTCTCAACAAGCGGGATATTACCCAGCGCTTGGAGTCCTTATCTCTTAGTCAAGCGGGACGACACCTAGCCCTTGCAGTCATTATCACATAGTCAAGCGGGACGACACCCAGCCCTTGCATTGCATTGCTCTAGCTTTAGCCTCAGCCTCTTAGCATAGCATAGCTCTTAGAGTCCACCGGTTCATTCTAGAGAACCGTTAGCCGGATAGCATTCTGTACCCGGATTAGCCTTCGGTCTACATGACTTAGCTGAACCAACCGGTCTGACAGTGACACAAGTCCGATAGGACCGATACTTGGTCGGTTGCCATTCCAATCCATTTCAAGGGATTAAACCGGTCCAGAGCCATGAACCATTCCCAAGAAAGAAACCCGGTTTGATCGCCGTGTCCCATACCATCGTCGACCAAGCCGAATAGGTATCAACCGTCACATCTAGGTTTACTCACTCAAGTTTGGGGCTTTCTCATTATATTCACATATTCTCACAGAGGCTCTATTGTTATCTTAAGGCTTTTACTTCTCGATTTCATATGATTCAATTATGAGAGCCTATCATAGCTAAGTGATTAACAGATTATGATTATCATTCTTCGTAGCTTTTATTAGCTTATAGTCTTTGCACTTAGCTTATATTACTAGTAGCTTATGATCATATATCTCTTAGATTCTTTCAAGGATTTTTCCTTATATATACATAATATATACTTCATTCTAACATATCTGCCATTCATAGTAATTGGCTTATCATAGTATCAAAATACTTTTAGCTTTATTTTCATAGCAAGATACTTGTCATACTCAAAATAAGACTTTCACTCTTTTCTTATATATATATATATATATGTACAAGCTCACTTACATATAATATTAGTTTTCGAAGACCATTTTCATATCCTAAATACTTTAGTTATCTTTTTCTCCAAAGATATATATATATAATTTCTCAAGACATAATCTTTTATTATGAGTTATCACTTTCATTAGCATTAGTATCTTTTATTTATTTCTCTTTAGCTTTTCACTATAATTATCATCACTTTTACATTAGGGGCTAGCTTCAATGCTAACCATTCTCTTAGACATTTTTATTATCTTTATATATCTCAACATCTCATCTTACAATTATAAAACACATTTCTTTGGAGAGAAAACCAGAATCAAGCACTTTTTAGTTCAAATCCCTTTTTGACCTTAGTGTTATTTTCCGAGAAACCGAAATAACACTAGTTTACTAAAACTCGCATATAAAATCCATTTTAATCCTTTTCAACTCAAACCAAAGTGAATCATCTTTTAACACTTATGTTTACCCACTGTAAAAACAGTTTTGCCATCTATTAAATTTAAATGACAATTCCGCCCTTACCACTTTCCTTTAAGAACCGAAATGCACTAGTTTACGAAAATATTAATAACTTTCTCGTTTCAAAACCTATGAAGGTCAAACCAGTTGCATTTCAACACTAAGACTTCCCTTTATCTCCAGTAAAAACAGTTTTAATAAAAGATATTTTTGAAATAACGAAACTGCCCTTAGACCACATTACTCGTTTTCAGTTGACTAGTTTAATTAATCAATTTATTTACCCAAGTTAACTTTATTATTCTACCCTCAAATTTTATATCTAAGCTCATTAGACACATACTAAGTCCCCATAAAAACAGTTTTGAAAACAACATTTGTTAAATGACACTTTTACCCTTTTTACCCCTAAACTAGTAAAAATACTCTAAGCCACTTTAAAGCTTATTTCTTTTCACTTCCGAGGTTAAAACCATTTTAAAACATATTTATTTAAACACTTTGATTCTGAAAATTTTATAAAACATATTTAATGACCATTTTGCCCTTAGCTCAAAAACTTATTTCTTTTAACTTTAAGTTATTAATCTTTTAGAACCGATTTTCATATATTTTAGTAGATCTTTTATTTCTTACATTTTTGCCCAAACTTGAGGGAAACCCTTGGCCTCTTAGCACATTTTTAGCAAGCACAATATATCAAGCACACTTTTTGATCATCATAGCTCATTTCTCAAGTATATGGCCAAATGGCCTATTAGCATATTAAGCCACTTTTGGCAAACATAAGCACAAGCATATCAAGCAATCAAGCATAGCAATGCATCATCATATATCAAGCACTCAAGCAAGCATAGCATTCATATTTTCAAACAAAGCTTCAAGCTTTCAAGCATAGCATCTCATATTCATTTTAAGCCTTAGTCTTTACCGAGCCTTTTAGCATACGAGTCCTTTTTCAAGCACATATATGACCCAAATATAAAATCTAAGGACCCTAACCCCCTTACCTCTTGTAGATCCCGTGTAATAGCCAAAGAATAGACACCAAAGCCCTCTTGAGTGACACGGCCAAACAAAGCCTTGAGCTTGAACCCTAAACAAAAATATACCACAAAGATGGTGGCTTTTTTGTGAGTATGGGCTCTCTAAGATCATGAACTAGATTAGTCTTGTACTTACCTTATAAAACCAACGAAAATGAAGACAAGAAGAGGGAGATGAAGCCACGGACAAGAGCTTGGAAAGAGCAAGCTTTGTTGTTGATGAAAAACCTCGAAGAGTGATGATGATGGTGATTCGGCCGAAGAAGGAAGAGTGGAGGAGGATAGTTTTGATGATTCTAAGTTGATATTAGTGAAGAGGAAGACAAGAGAAGAAGATTGATGTATAGTATGAAGGTGTTTGGGTGAGAATCTAGACTTTGATGTTCATCATGTTCATATGAACATTCAAAGTGTTCTTGAGAAAACTCAAAGAAAAAGGGTGTTTGATCTTAACAAGCAAGAGCGAGAAAGTGTTTTTGGTGTTATGAAGGGTTAAAAATCTGAAATGGAGATGAATATAGAGAAAGAGAGTTTCGAATTTAGAGGAGAGAGGTTAGAGGATTTTTGGAGTAGTTTTTGGTGTATTTTTTTTGTATGAAGCTAAGTGAGTGGTAAATGAGGTTAATTGTAGGTAAATATGGTTAAATGAATTTGAATAATTTTGGTAGAATGGGGGAGGGAAGCCACGCCAAGAGTGGGAAAGTGAGCATCTCATTTTTGTTTGTTTTTGTTATGAAGAGTGTGGTAGCTTTTGTGGTGTAATGGTAAAATAAAAATGATATAATATGATAAAGGTGGTAAAAGAAATATTATAATAAGAATAAAGATGATATAGAAAGAATCAAATGGAAGCTTTTGCATGTTCCTAAGGCATGCAACCAATGAGAGAGAAGCCTTTTCAAAACGGTGTCTCAAAAAGCAAAAAGCAAGAAAGAGAAAAACTAGAAGGTGTCATAAAATATTCTAGGGCATTCTTGGCTTTTACGTCTCAACTTTCACGGGGCGACTAAGGTCCAAAGACGTATTATAGCGTCGCGCTATAATTCTAACATTCCGTCGTATTTCACATTTTACCGAAATCACGACCGGACGTTTCGCGACGAAAACTAGCGTCGCTAAAATGGTTCGAAATTCACACTTGAATTTTGCCACCCTTGAGGTATCAACTCGACTCATCTAGGAAATTATAATTTCCGTCGGAGATACTCTTCCTCAATATCCTCTGCTCGTTCTAAAAGTGGCTAAAACGGTCAAACCGTCGCCGAACAGTGCACTGTCGCTAAAACCAGAAAATCACTGAAACAGACAATCACTGGAGACGAACTCCACCTCAAACATATCTAGGGTATCTAAAACCCTTAAGCACGCCATCAAGCATTCAAAAGCACATAGTAAAGGCGTTCCACACGTTTCTGTCAGAAACGGGAATAGCAGGAAGACGGGGTTTTATACATTAAGGATAATTCATGGCAGGTCGAGGAAAAACCCTAGGATCTGGAAACGCTAAGAAAGCCACTTCTCGAAGCAGCAAGGCCGGTCTTCAATTTCCCGTTGGTCGTATAGCGCGATTCCTGAAAGCTGGAAAATACGCTGAGCGAGTCGGTGTCGGCGCCCCCGTTTACCTCGCTGCCGTCCTTGAATACCTTGCAGCAGAGGTAATTTTGTTTTGCTTGATTTTTAATGGAATCCATGATTTCTCTTCTTCCCTTTTTGTTAATAATCCTAGGGTTTTGGAAATTGTTGGATTTTCCTGTCTTTGCGATTTCATGTGATTTGAGTTTAGAAGACTTTTGCTTCTTTTCTTTTTCCTTGAATTTTTTGCTCGATCTGTTTTTTATTGAGTTGTTCAATCTAGGGTTTGATATTTGGTTTTAATGTTTTTAATTGGGATTAAGTTATAATTATCTTTTACTATTGCTTTCAAAGTTTTGAATGTCGAGTTTGTTAATTGAAGTCAAGTTTATATATTACATTGTGGATTTCGAAAGTTTAAATTCCCCTCAATAATGAAATTTATTAAATTATTATGGCCTTTTTCAGGTTCTTGAGTTAGCTGGGAATGCTGCCAGAGATAACAAAAAGACCAGAATTGTGCCACGTCACATTCAATTGGCGGTTAGAAATGACGAAGAGCTAAGCAAGCTTCTTGGGGATGTCACAATTGCCAATGGTGGTGTGATGCCTAACATCCACAATCTCTTGCTTCCTAAGAAAACTGGAACTTCGTCCAAGGGTGCTAGTGCTGATGATGATTCTTAGACAGTTTCCTCTGACAATCTGGTTCTATTTTTTCTTCTATGATTTTGTAGTCTTAAATGGGATTTGATAGCTCAATTCCTAGTGGCTGTTTTATTAGTTGTAGTAGCTAGTTAAAATCTTCAGCAGTGATGTGAGTATTCACCATCTTTCACATGTTTCAATTTGATAATAGATTGTTGAAAGTTTCAATTTTTATTTGTTACAATGTTAAATGTAGCCTTAATGTTCTTAATGCCATTCAGATCTTTACCATTGTCAATTTTAATTTTTTGTGTTCACTTTTGTTTCTGTAATACCTTTGTGTTGCAGCATTACTTGTTGTTTGGTGAAATTGAAAACGACAAATGTGGTGTTATGTAATCACATACACTACTTTCATTTGCTTGAGGTGTTGCATTGGTTCTGAAATTGAAATTTGTGAATAGATGCTCCAGTAAGCTTATCTCCTGCAACTGGTGGATGATGAAGGAGGATATAAATGTTGTAGGAAGTCTTGGTTTAGTGCTAGAATAAATTAATGGATGGTTGGGTTTTGAGAAAACATTTTTGCATCCTTTTTGATTGAGTTCCATTAATTTTTTCTGTATTTCCTCGAATTTGGTTTTTATTCTTTTATTGTTAAAATTCAATGGTGGAAGTGGTGAATATCCATGGTAAATTGTAACTTATGTATAGAGTCTATTTTTATATTTCCAGTATGTTGGAATATTAAAGTCATAGTTATTTTTTTATGGGCTTTGTTGTTGGGTAGAATTATCCATGGTAAAAACTAAATTATAGTGCTTTTAGGTTGTGTTTGGTCTTGAGTAATGAGAGAATAAGATTCGGTATTATATTTGGTGGACAGATTGAAACACAAGTCTCCAAAATTCTAGTATTTTTAGATTGAAATTTTAATTATTTTTTTATTCAAATATCATCCTTCAATATTAAACTTTCCAATATTAATTTTTGTTTTTTTTATTAATTTAATTTAATTTCTATCTTTCAATTTTTGTTTTCTAGTAAATTTTAAATTGAATACAACAACAAACTTAATTCAGTCTTAGGTTTGGTTTGGTAAAATTTTTTGGAGAGGTGCTAGAGCTTTTAAAAAAGGCAAGCATGTCGTTTTGCTTTTGGTAAATAAAAAAGACGATGTGTATGTGCTTGCAGCTTTTTAAAAGATGGGGTACTTTTGAAAGTTTTTAAGGAATAACTTTTAATAGATAACTTGTGTTTATTAAAATTAAAATATATAATATTATCTTATTTATTAATAAATATTCACCTTTATTATTACATATATATTTAACTAGGCTTATGTTTTATATAGTCATTCCTAAGTCCGGATAAACGAGGAGGGTTGTTTGGCATGTGACAGTCAACGTAAAACAGAGTCGCATCCTCATACATGGTCACGACGCAATGACTTCTTTAGAACCATATAGGGTTGTGTTATGCATGCGACGGTCAACATAAAACTCCGTCGTATCTCAATGCATGGACCTGACGCAGTGATGTCTTTATTTCATGTAGCCGACCCTTCAGGTAGTCGACCCGGCCTAGTGGAGAAAATACTTAGCTGATAATGATGATTATTACATATCTATCATGGTCTTTTTTAAATTTTAAAAGTCACTTTACTAAACACAATTGTTGCTTGTGCTTATTAAAAGATATTTTTTATTTGATTTTACCAAACACATGTGGTACGACTTTTAAAAAGCTATCTTTTAAAAGTCAACTTTAATAAGCTATTTTTGAAAAGTAAAAGCTTTATCAAACCAAACTTTAGTCTCTCAGTCTCTCTCTAAACGTTACCTTTGGTAGTGTTTGAGAGAGAGACAGATACTGGAAGACTGAGATTGAGAGACTGAGATTGAATTTAGTTTGTTAGTGTTCGATTTAAAATTTACTAGGAGACAGAGACTGAGAAATAGAGATTAAATTAAGTTGATGGAGGAATAACAAAGGTTAGTAATGGAAACTTTAATCTTAAATGAGGGTATTTTAGTAAACAAAGATTTTTAAAGTTTTAGTCTTAGTTGCTAGTCCCCTAGTCCCTACTATTCGAAGGTACTGAAAATACTGGAATTCTGGGGGAATGAGACTGAAATTTTAGTTCCAGTATCTGCCAACCAAACATAATATTGAGTCTCAGTCCCCCAATCTCAGTTCTAGTCTCTGAAAATAAATGCTACCTTAGGTAGCGTTTGGAAACAGGTACTGAGACTGAGACTTGAAGACTTGTAACGACCCAACTTTTAGCACGTCATGACCAATGCCAAGAGCTAGGTAGTTACGACTCTTGACTCTAATATTCATATTATTTTATAAGCATGTCGTCTGTCACCGTGAACCATTAGGACGTATTTAATAATTGATATCGAAAAATAAACGAAACAGAATTTAATCACATAATATATATCATATCACATTATCACAATATATCAGAAAAGTCATACATCATCATAGTGACTCAGACTAATATAAGTAGTAACATATATATACATATACTGGACAACCTGACCCACATAGGGATCTCAAATGCCTATACATCAGACTAAAAAGCTGTAAAATCCTAACCCTCTGAAACATATATTATAGCGAGGGGACCACTACTATTCATCTCTTGACACACTGAGCTGAGAACCCGTCAAAAGAAACTAGTTATGTATAATCACAAAAGTCCGTCTTCAGCACCCCTTCCACTTTATGTATTGATTTCAACAGAACTCAGTACTAACGCAGGCTCGTATCACTGTCACTAGCGGCTCCTGTAGGAAACATGAAGGAAAAGGGGTGAGAACCTAAGGTTCCCAGCAGGGAGATTTGAGGGAAACACTAATCGTAACTCGGTTTTGTCGTATAGTTTCTACGTCTGTTGCGTAACTTAACATGTTTTACTTAGGTTATGAGTTTGTCATATCTACCCTAAGTTCCAAAACTCCTATTCACTTTACTAAGGAAATCAACAATAATTCAGTCATAAAATACAAACAGTATGAAAACACAGAGAATTCACAAAGATTCATAGATCACAAACACATATATATGCACAAGCACAAACAAATGTAAATGCGACAATCAATATGATGCATGTCTGATCCTAGTGTAGGTCATGAGCTAATGCGTCGGTTATCCACCCGGACCCGACGTATCCGATACCCTTTTGACCGGATAAGGTTTCTCCACTGTGTCGATCTCTCTTGTGCATCATGGGGGTGAGCCATGTTAGTTAGCACTATTGCCATCATGTGGGAGAGCCATGTCAGTCAGGGCAAAATATACATATTGACGTCAATCCTCTGTGTCACAGTGAAAAACAATGTTTAAACCACTTTAGGGAGCGACCCTGCCATGGTTAGTCATAAACCGGTTCAACCGGAACATTCCAATCATATAATCATTTCCTTGAGATAGCATGATCATAGATTATTCTTTGTCGTTAACCTTGTACTTATGAACATAGTATTTCTTCGTATTAACTTGTTCGGTTATGCCATCCATTACTATTCTTAGACTAATATTACTTTTAATAAGATTAATTTATGGTTAAATAATTATTATATTTTCCTAATTATATTCATAAATCTCTTATTAAACCACTAATTTCACTTTTTATTTATTTTAAGTTTCAAGTTTTTCTTAACTAACAAACTAATTTTTTATATTTATATTTCAACCCCTAGTAACTTTAGATTTTCATTTTAAACCCTAAACTCTAGGTTATTTATGATTTGACACCTAACTTAACTATATTTGTATTTTAGCCCAAACTTTACTTTATTTATAATTTAACCCCTAATTTTGCAATATTCTCGGTTTTAGCCCAAAGAGCCCTAAATTGCATTTTAATTTCTTTTACCATCCAAAATTATTTCTAACATCTTAAACTTGTATTATTACTATTTTATTAGTGATATTTACTTTCTTTTCTAAACTTGTAATTATTACTTATTTTTACCATTCTTTTGTTACTAAAACTTAACTAAAGTTACTAAATTTTTAACTAGTCAATTTTATCTCTTTATCACAAATCTTTTACAACTTTAAATGATCAATTAACATTTATTCTTCTTGATCTCCAGTTCGGCAGCAGCTGGAACTTGGCCTAAAATTCATAAAGTTCACTTTCTCGTTAATTTAATTAGTAATAATTCTCTAGACTTAACATGTATCATATATAACATCTAAAATCACCAAACACACTTCAAGACATTCATAAACAATCATCAAACACCATCATAAAGATCAAACACTCAAGGGAACAATAAACATTAAGCAATGTTTCTAAACTAGTTCTAACCCCTTACCTTTTTTGTCTTTGATTTTTGTATGAACTTGAAAAGTTGAGATCTCACCCAAAAACATCTAAAACATAACAAATAATCATCATCATCATCACCATGGGCCTACTAGCCGAAAACTCTTGATAAAGAGTTAAAAGATTTTAATTTACTTAAGCTTGGATTTCTTGTTGATAAAGCTAAGTTTTTTTTAGTAAAACACATAGTTCTATGAATTCATTTTAAGAAATAAGAACAAGATGGCATCTAATGATTTTAAATCATAGTTTCAGATCTGAAAAGAACAATAATAAGAGGATTGAATTGCTAAACCCAAAAGAAGAAGAAGTTGAAAAAGAAATTAAAACTTAGAAGTGAATTTAACCTTGAAACAAGCTTAAGTCTCCTTGATCATGCACCATGTAAGCCACGGTTCTAGGCCCTAAAGAACTTGAGATTTCTTGAACATATGAGTAAGAGAATGTATGTGTATGTTGTAGTAAAAAGTTGAAGTCATAACTTGGTAAAATAGGCCATATTGGCCCGATTTAGTTTTAGTGAAATTACAATCAGATCACTATAGTTTAAATGTTGCTAATTGAGTTCCTATATTCATAAAAATTTACAATTTAGTCCCTATTCGAATTTAACATTAAGAAAAATCGTTAAGTCATGTGTTATTACGATTATATCCTCATTATATCTCCTTCAATGGACTTCTTCTTTTCGGATTCTTAATCTTATGTTTTCTTCAAGTGAGCATATGTTAAAATTGTTAACTCACTCATTTCAAGTGAGTGTAATTGCGACGTGAGAGCACAGAGTGATGAGAGTGAGAGAGTGAAGATGGTTTCTTTTTTTGTGAATTCGTCAATTCTGGAATAACTTTTATCTTTTATGGGATGAGGGTAATTTGGTCAATCACAATTTCATCTAATGCACAATATAGAATATGTCAGAGAATATTCTGTTATATTAAATGTTTTTTAAACGGTAGGGACTAAATTGTAAATTTTTTATGGGTATAAGGACTTAGTTACCATTTTTTAAACTATAGAGACCTTATTGTAATTCCATTGAAACTATAGGGACCTAGTATATAATTTAACCTTTATTCTAATATAGTAGGTTATATGAGATGATTGATCTGATGTTACAAAGCTAGGGGTAAAATTAGATGTTTAAAATGTTAGGAACATTATAAGGACTTATCCTAAACGTTGGGGACAAAAATAATACTTTACTATTTTCTAAATATTAATCACAAGTCTAAAAGGTAAAACATTAAATAGATCGACCAATCCAGTTCATTTAGACCTGCCTATTTAAGCTAATTTTGTTTATGAGTTACAATTTTTCAACCATGACGGTTTATGTCCAGCTAGTTTAGTCATCGATTTAACTTATTTAATCTATCATTTTTAGTGAGTTAATTGAACTTAATCCATGTCGAATAGTCAAACGGGATGACCAATAAATTTGGACTATTTTGATAACTTTAATTAAACCCAAGCCCACACCCACACCCATACCCACACCCACCCCAAGCCTAAGTTTAAGTTCAATGTCAAGCAGCAAGAGGCGTAGTTCAGCTGGTGATATCTCTAGCCTCGTGAAGCGTTGCACCCGGGTTCGATGCCTCTAGGAGGAAAAAGAACCCAAATAATATGTGTAACCCATACAGTGTGTGTGAGTGTGTTGTGTGGGTGTGTGATATATGGGTTATACATTAATGCCTAGAATTGAAGGCTGTTCAATCCATAAGTGTGGCCAGATGTCACACATATGTAAAAAAAAAAAAAAAAAAATTCAATGTCAAGCCCAAGAGTGCTTTTGTCGTTGAAGAGTGACGATGAGGAAAATTCGCATCCACGTTGCCCACACCCCACTTGCCATTCGCCACCAAGTTTTATTTATTTTCATCCTTCACTCGTTTACCCACGCACACGGATTCCTCTTTTCCCAGAAACCAGACACACAAAACAATAAATTAAAAATAGCAATTAATTAATAATGAAATACTTTTCTAATAAGTAAATAAAAGTGATATTAATTAATATGTACATAGAAAGTCTTTAAACGTTTAAGTTTTGTTTCGGTATTGAAAAATATCTTATTTCCTTTTTAATTTTTTGTATGGTATTTATTATTTAGCTAATAAGTTACTTAAAGAATGTTATGAAATCAACGTTAGAAATTTATTTTGGAGTCAATAATTAAGTTACTTATGATGCATTCAAAATTTATATAAGTTATTATGATTATTTTTTTAAATTAATAATATAAGAATAGTAATTAAAAAAAATCTTGATAATTAATATTAAGGAAACAATAGAAAGCAAATATTGTTTTTTTTTTCTTTTACGACCACTGTTCCCGTAACATTGGCTACATATTATTATTCTTTAAAAAAAAAAGTAGTAGAAAAAAAAAGAACTATTATATTTTTCTGTGAAATTTAAAACGTGCAAGCATAAACAACAACCACGCTTTGCCCCTGCGTTTTTAATTTTTTCCAGGAAAGTCACAAGACCAAAGATTCCCACCAACTGCCGCCGGGAAAAGAAAATTCCGGGAGACTCTCTTCGTCTCCGAGAATGGCTTCCCGGGAAAGCACTAACTGGCTTTTCGATTATGCTTTGATTGACGATATTCCTGTCCACGACGCAACTTTCGCTGCTCCTTCCTCCGGTTTCAATTGGCCTACGAACGCCATCAATGGTTCTTCAAATGTCGGGTACTCTCAGATCACTTCATCAATTTCGTATCTTTTTTTTTCTTTTTTCTTTTTTAATTTTAAATCTTCTTCGTTTTTTTTTGTTGACCTTGCACTCTCTGATTTTGCCCCTTTGTCAGTGATTGGGTAATTAGGGTTTGTTCCATTTTGCGTAACTGTGTGAGTTATAATGTTACGCCTTTTTAGTTTGCTTTTTGTAATTTTGAGCCCTTTTTGGATTTCATTTCTTAGTTCAGAAGCTATGATCTGCGAATTTTATCTTTTAGTTATTGTTGTGTGTGCTTGGAATTACTACTTAAGATTCGATTTAATTGGTGCTTCATCTTTTACATTACATGAACTATCGTAGTAAACCCTTTTACCAAGCACAAGATTTTGCATTTGGTTTCTATGCACTGTAAAACTTGAACACACTATTTTGGTGGGAAATAATTACGAGAGACTTGCATATTGTATTGGCCAATTTTTCTTCTTTTGTTTTTTTTTTGTTTTTCTTTTTTTGGTTGAAGGGGGAGGGGATTGAGTGTGTTGGGTTCATTTAATCCTATAAAATTCTGGTAGTTCTTTTGTAAAACCTTAGAGGCAATGGAATAAGGATTGGTAGTTATATTGTGATTCTGCTTAATGAATAATGCCTTTTTAATTCATTTTTTCTTTTTAATGTAATGTTAATTAACCTTTCATTTACAGAACATTTTTTTTTTGGGTGGACATTTTCAGAAAAAATAGATTTGTGAAATTTGAGGGCAGATAGCTTTTTTTGGGTGGACATTTTGCATATTACTTTTTCATTTTTCACATTTTCATGTTTGATCCTTTCTATAATTCTACCTCCTTAACCAAACACACCTTTATGCTCTGTTTGGTTTGAGAGAAGTAGAGGAGAAATGATGTTCAGAACATACCCTTATGGTTAAATTTGGATCAAGATGTTCAGAACTCTAATCAGACTGTTGTCTTGGTACTGTTTGGATGGGTGGATCTTGAAAGTATTTATGCAGATGGTTTGACTTTCGTGGTTTAACCTATCAAGAAAGAATTATGATTAGATAATGTATTACTTAAACCGATATCTGGGGTAACATATTAGAAAGAAAAGCTAATCTGAATTATGTTATTTAAAGAATTTTTCCCTCTTCATGATAGTATGACACTATCTACATCTGCCCATTAACTTTCCATAAGAGAACATTTTTGACTTAGTTTTTGTTTACAATACTATTTGCTCGTAGTGTTGAAATTGATGGCTCGTTGGGTGATTCTGATGGTATCAAAGAATCTGGTTCAAAGAAGAGGTACACAATTTATTTTTTTCATATATTGTTTTCATTGAAAATAGAAATATACCAATGAAAGGATGGAAACTGAATCGTCATGTGTGAAACTAAACAATCTTATCCTGTAACTATAACCTATTCTTTTCCAAGTCTAATTGTAAAGATTTAGATTGAAAGGCAGGGTTAAATGCTTCAATATTTTTTTTTCTGTGTTTAATCTGCTTTTTTTTGCCCCCTCTTAAAACAATGATTGAGCAATCACCCATAATTATTGGAAAACTTGATAGATGTCTAGAAACATATCTGAGTCAAAATGACAAACAAATTCTACTCCAGTGCATGTATGTTATCCTGCTCAACGAATGACATTATTGATTTTTTACTCAATTTCTTAAGCTACTTTCCTGACATCATTGTTCTTTGTCAGTGTCGAATGTGTTCTTTGTGTCTCAACATGTAAAACTGAAATTATCCAATTACCTGCAATTTCTGTTGCCAGTTTTGACTTTTGTAAATCACTGCAATCCCCTATTGTGTCCCCTCTCTCTAACTAGGCCCAAAAGGCTTTCAGTAGTGAAACATGAACAAGAAAAATAACCAAGCCTTATTCCACTAGATAGCTCGGAATAACCACATAAAAAAAAAATGAAACCCCAGCAGTCAAAACATCCAATCCAGATAGCTTAACCTTGGAGGATTTTATTGCCATTC
>JASCZI010060720.1:20719-36728 GCA_036250425.1 Stylosanthes scabra | reverse complement strand
GGAGAAGATCGTCCACAATCTCACTTAGAGATCAAGCACCGTCAAGCTAATGACGATAAAAGAGCGCTTGTTGGGAGGCAACCCAATCATAGTATCCTTAGTAGTTATTAATTAGTAGTTTCATAGGACATAGTCATCTTAATCTTATCTCTAACCAACAATTTTATCTTCAAGATCATCACAAAAATAGAGCTTAAACAGAGAAAGAAAACAGAGAAACCATTCATCAGAAAAGAGACGAAGAAACAAAACCTACATGCATCACGTTATACGTCCCTTTTGGACGTCATACGTGATAATTCATTTTGCATTTAGCATTCTGTCCAGTAGCTACATGTTATACGTGACCATCACCACGTATAACGTGACCTTACGGACCAAAACTCATCCATTGCTGCATATAACCCACGTATAACGTGACATCCACACGTATAACGTGGGCATTCTGCCTCATCCATCATCATTCATTGCATAGCTCATGTATAACATGAAAAGTGGCGTTATACATGAGTAATTACATCAATAGCACACAATTGACAGAGGCTACACGTTATACGCCAGCCATACCCCACGTATAACGTGCAGCACTCTTCCACATCCAGCCACAACTCACGTTATGCGTGTGCAGAACGTGTGACCGTTTGAAAACCTTCCCCATTCATATCTTTGCATTCAATCATCGAATCAAAACAACTTTTCAGAGATTCTCTTGCAGATTTCTTGGGAAGTTACACACCTTTTCAAAATTATTTCATCCACCATTCATCTCATCCATATTACATTAAATTACAACCATTCATCCACATTCCAAACCCCTATTTAAACCCCAAAACCCCTCATCAGCATACACACTCATAAGCATTCTTTTCTTCATCTCATTCACTCTTCTTGCACTCCACATTCACGTTACTTACTCTCTCTTTTCCCTTCATTCTTTTTCTTTCTTTTTGCTTGAGGACAAGCAATTGTTCTAAGTTTGGTGTGGGTAGTGTTCATTGATCATAACAATCCTTCTTATTCTCACTCACACTCAAAATTTTTTTTCTTATCATCTTCAAATGGCAGCCTTGCTTAGGAAAAGAAAGGGGAAGACAGTGGCACAATCAAGCAGTGAAGTGCCAAGATTCAAGACTAACTTCCATGAAGCACACTTCAAGGGAAAGCTTTCCGCAAGAAAGGTGCTTCCCGAGTTGATCATCCAAGTCAATGATGAAATCCTCTCCCCATGTGCTGAGCAAATCAAGATGAGGAAGTGGGAGAAGTTCACCAATCCGGTTCAAGCAGTTGGCTACAACATGGTCAAAGAATTCTATGCCTGCTTGGGAACCGGACAAACATAAGAGGAAGCCATACACCTACAAAAGAATGGTGAGAGGAAATGACATCAACTTTGTTCCAAGTGACATCAAGAGGATGTTGAAGCTGAAAAAGGAATCACTCCCTAACGTGGGTTCTTATCATGATAGGAAACCCAACAATGATTTAAGGCTTGATAAAGTCCAAGAATACCTCTGTCTTGAAGGAGGAGAATGGGTCCATCATAGAGATGGAAGGCCTCATTACTTGAAGAGAACCGACCTTGACCCCATGGCCAAAGGTTGGTATGATTTTGTGTGTAGGTTCATCCTTCCAACCACCAACCGGTCCGAAGTAACGGTGGAAAGAGCGGTGTTGATTCACTCCATCATAATTGGAGAGAATATCAATGTGGAGGAGATCATTGCCGACCAAATTTACAAGTTTGTCTACAAAACTGACTTGTTATCTAGCCTTCCCTTCCCAAGCATCATTGCATTGCTTTGCTTGGAGGCAAAAGTATCCATTCCGGATGACACCTTGATTCCTCAAGAGCCACCAATCATAGGAGAAGCCATGGAGAGAGTAAGAGAACCAAGAGCTAAGAATCTAAGGCAAGCAAGACAACCAATGCAAGAGGCCCCTCAACAGCAACAACAACCACCACAAGAACAACCACAACCACAAGTCCAACAACAACAAGATTTCCCTTCCAACGTCTACACTCATTTTAACAACTCCATGTCAATGATTTATAGAAGACTTGACAACAATCAAGAAGAAAGTAGGAGAAGCTTTGAAGCCCTTAACACAAGGATGAACAAGTTTGATGATCAATTGAGCTTCCTTTGCTACTCCAACCAAATGACCAACGAGCAAATGCTCTCTCCCTACCAAGACACAACTAGACTCATGAGGGAGATGGAGATGCAAGGAATCCCTGTCACAATGGCCAATTTGGCCATTCATAGGCAAAAGGAAGAAGAGATGCGCCAAGAAAGGATGAGGTATGACCAAATCCTTCAAGAGGGGGCAGCAGAAAAAGCAAGGGAAGAAAACAAGGGCAAAGCTAGAGATGTAGAGGAGGAGGACGAAGACACTGATGAAGAAGACTCAAATGGATCGGAAGAATGGTAAGTCTAACTCAAGTGAGAAAGAGTGAGAGGGTCAAACAAAAAGTGAGGAATTATGTTCTCTTTTGTCCTCTCAAAAATAATTACCATGTCTTCTTGTATTGCACTTGTTAAGAGTCATCGTCCTTGTTATATGTTTGTGTTAGTGTTTTTTGTCAAGTATGAGTCTGTTTTTCAATTGAATAAAATGTCATGTAATCTCTTGAGTGATTTTAGGCAAAGCAAGTGCTTAATTGATGTATACATTGAAAGATGTAATGCTTGCATAAGAGAACTTATGTGGTTATGAATTATGATTTTTTGATTAATTAGGAAGTGAATTCCCTTTTGAGAAATCCTCTAGAGAGTTATTATGTGACTTCTTCATAAAAATAGTGGAACTTCAGTCAGTAAAACTAAAAGTAAAAGAAGAGGGTAAAGAATTCAAAGAAAAATACTAAGGCTTTGAGCATCAATGACTGGGAAGAAAAAGGAATGAAAAGAAAGACTTAAAGAGTTCTCCCATGTTATATGCTTATGGTGCAATTGTTTTAGGGAAAGAGGCTTGGGTAAGTAAATCCGAGGAGTGCTTTATCACTTGATAGCTTGAGCCAATTGGTCCGTGATTATCGATTGAACACCTACTCTAAAAAGCCGCCTTGTAACAGAGCATTTAAAGTCAAGAAAAATCCCTCATAAAGGAACAATGAAATGGCAAAATACTGATTGAAAGGAAATAGTAAAGAAAAGTAAAGAAGAGGTTGCATAATATCCCTTAAGAGAGAGGACTTGAGGGATTCATCTTTCCAAAGAGATTAACAAAGTATGGAGAAGTACCATGAGGAAATCTTAAGAGTCTCAGTAGAGCAAGAGAAATTGAACCTTAAAACATATTTTGATTCTTGCTTTGCTTGAGGACAAACAAAAGATTAAGTTTGTTGTTGTGATGCGTATGCATCTTTGGTTGTTTTTAGCTTTAATTCCTCTCTAATTATATGATTATTCTTGTGATTTATACTCTCAAATTGTCAATCAAACAAACTTGATGTTCTTTTGAGTTTTGTTTATTTTTATAGAGTGTTTCACAAAGGATTTTCGGTGATTAAAGACCATACAAAAGAGGATTGAAGATGGATGAACGAAGCAGAGAAGAAAAAGAAAAAAATTTCTAAGTATCAAGTTCCACGTTATACGTGGGAATTAACTCTGTTTTGGCCAAATTGGACAGAGGCTAACGTTATAAGTGAGCCACCCACGTTATACGTGAGTAATATTTCTCTCTCATCCAGTAACCCCACATTATATGTGGGGAGAGCCACGTTATACGTGGGTATTAGAGTGAGATTGGCAGAATTGGGCAGAGACCCCACGTTATACGTGGGAGAGCCACGTTATACGTGAGAATTAAAATCAAGCTCCAGTATTTGACAGAGACCCCCACGTTATATGTGGGGAGAGCCACGTTATACGTGGAGAGGAAAAGGAGCAACGTCCAGTTTTTAATCAGAACCAATCCAATCCATGTCATTAAGGCCTCAACTCCATCCACTAATCAAGAGCATAATTGGAAGATTGAAGATAAGATTGATTGAAGATCAAGAGAAGAAGATAAAGTTTTGTAACCATAAAAGATAAGATTAGGATTAGATTAGGAATAGATTAGATTTAATTTCAATTTGATTAGTAAATTAGTTTTAGATTGATAGGATACAAAAGACTGAGAATTCACTTAGCATAATGACACACGTTACTTTCACAATAATTTTAGGTTTTAGTTTTTATCATGAGTTGCTAAACTACTCCATTGTTAAGGGTGAGGAGCTCTGTTCACCCATCATGAGGTAGTCACTTTGTACATTAGATTAGTAATTCAATGAGGTATCAGTTATATTTGATGCATGATTTAATTTTCTGTTCTTCATCTCAATAGTTTAGAATCACTGATAGGTGTTCTTAACTTGTCTAGGGCTAAATTAATTAGATTGAGAGATCTATTAGTTTATACTAGCTGGAAATTAGATCACATAATCAATTAAGTCTAACTAGAGATAGTAAAGTTAATTGTTATGCAACTAATAATTCTGTGGGTTAAAATTGGATTAGAACTAGTTTGAATAGAGTGACATTTAATCTATCTAGGGTCACTTTTGAGACTCATAAGAATTAGAATCTGATTTAGATCTTCATCTATTTATTTGATTGATTGATTAAGATATTATCTTTTGATTAGGTAAATAGAAACTAAGTTACTAAGAGATTAGGGCTTAGTTACACTAGATTTGTTGTGCTTGATTTCTAAAAACCTAGAATTATTATTCGAATATATGCATTGGCCTTCAAGGGAAAAATATCTCCGAAGCTCTTAACATCTCATTCCATCACATTAATCACAAGTAAATTTTTCTGTTCTCTTTTTTATGCTATTTTCGAATTCACTACTTAATTCTCTTCAAGTTTTATTTGGATCTGATTAGAATAATTGAGAGATAGTATTGCTTGGTCATTTATTCCTCGTGGGAATGATACCCACTTCACCGTGATATTACTTGTACGATTCGGTGCACTTGCCGAGATCGGAGCGTATCACCTAGTGGTAAAAAATGACTTTGTTGCTATAGTTACCGAGAAGGTACAAAGTATGCACATTGGCATGGTCACCAAAATTAATATGGCAACAAATGAGAAATCACTTGAATGGTGGTTAGATTCTGGGGCAATTGTTCATATTTGTAATGATCGCCATCAATTCTAGACATATGAATAAGTGAACAATAAAGAGGTCTTGATGGGCAATGTTAATTCAACCAAAATTTGTGGTCAAGGAACTGTGGAATTGAACTTCACATCCGGAAAGAAATTGAGTTTAATTAATGTACTTCATATTCTTGATTTAAGGAAGAACTTAGTTTCTGTTAGTCTCTTATGTAATCAAGGATTCAGAGTTGTAATGGAATCTGATAAAATGATCTTGCTTAAGAATGATGTATTCATAGGAAAAAGATATTGTACCGAAGGCATGTTTAAACTTAGTATTAATAATGAAATAAATGTTTCTTTGTATGTTGTTGATTCTTGTGATTTATGGCATAATAGTTTATTACACTTAAATTACAAGTCAATTGAATATATGCATAAAAATAATTATATTGATCTTAGTAATAAAAATTTTAATAAGAAATGTAATATTTGCATACAAACTAAAATTACTAAGAAACATTTTCCTAAAGTTGAAAGAAATACACATTTATTAGAATTAATTCATAGTGATATTTGTGAATTAAATGGTGAGTACATGCATTTTTGGCCATATTTTGCAATAGATTTACTTAATTTCCATTCCATTCAATACCTTGGTGTGTTTGTCCAACTGTTTCAGGCCTAGATAGGTTAGAATTGGATTGGAAGTGGCCAAGGAATGCAAGAGGAGCAAGAATGAGAAGAGAAGAAAGGGAGATATAGTCATCGGATTGGAGCAAACTTGGACTCTTTGGAAAGAAGAATTCAATGTCTACAACTTTCATGTTGAACACTTTTTACGATTCTAAGTGATTCTATGCGAAATTCGCGTCCGAAGATCGGTGCTTAGAATTTTCCTGATGTTGTCAATCCTGACCTCTTTACACTAATTTGATCATAACTTGAGCTACAGAGGTTCTAATGACTTAGTTCCAACGTTATTGGAAAGCAAACATCCAGAGTTTCGAAACGATGCATAATAGTCTTATATGCGTACGCACAGGGACTAGATGCATACGCACACAAACGCGAGTGACGTGCAAGTCACGTTTTCTTACCTGTGCGTATGCACAAGTGCATGAACAGCTAGCAAAATAAAGGTCAAAAAGGGAATTTTAAGCCAAATGGATGCCTATAAATAGGAGGGATGCTATCCCATTCAACACACACCCTTTTGAGACCCATTTTTTGGGAATCATGAGTCTTGAATAATTTTTTAGAGTTTTTGAGGGAATTCATGTTCTCCCATTTTCTCTCTTAGTTTAATTTTCTTTTCTTAGAATTTCCATTTTCTTGTAGCCACACTATCCAAACAGTTTACTGTTTTTATAATATTATTATCGTTACTCTGCTCATTTACTTTTTCTGTTATTATTCATTATGTTTCTTTATTATTATGCTTGCTTTATTTCTTCCATTATGATTTCTTCTAGTAGTGAGTAGTGACCTAGTGTCTTGACTATGGGTTGAAATGTCCGAATGACCTTAGCTGCCGATCCCTAAGGGCAACGGATGGGAGGAACGGGGTTAAGTTCGATGCCGTTAACACTACATCCCTGCCAATAGCGGGAAGACCTTAACGACGTGAACTTGATGGGTTATTCGAGTTCATCGAATACCTTGGTCTTACGTTAATTGAGTATACCTAGAATATTCGGATAGGGGTTAACTCTGCCACTCGACTGCTAGACAGTAGTGGTTAGTTTATTTTAAAGTGACAGTCCATCCAAACTGGGATCGGTAGCAATCATAGGGACGCACGATATTTCAACCCATGGTCGAGCACTCTTTATCATATTGCTATTTTACTTTGTATCTCTTTACTCTGCTCTCGAACCAACATTTGCAACCCCCAAACTCTTTTCTCAACCAAACGCAAAATCACCGTTTTCATTTCCTAGGGAGAACGACCCGAGTCCAGTACTCGGTATTTTTAACCGGTTAAACCTTGTGACACATCTTTACTAAATTTGATCGAGGTTCCCATAGCTGGTTCGGAACTATCTGCAACGAGTTCTTTAAGGAGTTCTGAATCGATCCTGGGAGCCCCGTCAAGGGGGAAAAGGTGTTTTATAACCTTTATTGATGATTGTTCTTGATTTACATATGTGTATTTACTTAGAAATAAAAATGAAGCATTTAAAATGTTTAAAAAAATATAAAATGAAAGTAGAAAATATGCATAATAAGAAAATAAAAATTCTTCGTAGTGATAGAGGTGGAGAATATTTTTCTAATGAATTTAGTAATTTTTGTGAATTAAATGGTATTGTTTATGAATCTTCCGCTCCGTATACTCCACAACAAAATGGTTTAACGGAAAGGAAAAATCGTACCTTAGTGGATATGATTAATTCTATGTTATTAAATTCAAAGTTGCCTTTTAATTTATGGGGTGGAGCATTATTAACAACATGCCATGTCCTTAATAGAATACCGTCGAGGCATAGAAATGTTTCTCCTTATGAAATATGGAAAGGAAGAAAACCTAATTTGAATTATTTGAAAGTGTGGTGGTGTTTAGCCTTTTATCGAGTTCATGATCAAAAGAGAACCAAATTAGGACCAAGAGCCATGAAAGGCACCTTCATAGGATATGCTCAAAATTTTAAAGCATATAGAATATTAGACTTAGTGTCTAATGTGGTTGTTGAATTAAGGGAGGTAGAATTTATTGAAAACAAATTTATTAATGATTCAACATCTAATTCAGAATTACCCCAAACTGATGCTAATGTTTCAAAAGAAATAAATGATCACAATAATAAACGTCTAAGTGACAAAGAATTGATCATA
The DNA here is from genome assembly GCA_036250425.1 of Stylosanthes scabra. Lineage (NCBI taxonomy): Eukaryota > Viridiplantae > Streptophyta > Magnoliopsida > Fabales > Fabaceae > Stylosanthes > Stylosanthes scabra. The sequence continues at coordinate 28,788 of JASCZI010060720.1, read as the reverse complement.
CCAAGAAAGAGCTTGAGGGTGAGAAAAGAAAAGGACTTGGGTCCTGATTTTATTTCTTCTCAAGCAATCACCTTTTTTGTAGAAGGAACTAGGGATTCTGTAACAAACAAAATTCCTATTGTGATGAACATAGAAGGTGATCCTCAAAGTTTCAAAAAAACAATGGCTTTTAGAGATTCTACTTTTTGAAAAGAAGCAACAAATGATGAAATTGACTCAATATTATCAAATAATACGTGGGCCTTGGTTTATTTACCTCCAGGATCAAAGCCTATAGGATGTAAGTGGGTATTTAGAAGAAAATATAACACTGATGGTTCACTATAAACCTTTAAAGCAAGGTTAGTGGCCAAGGGATTTAGATAAAAAGAAGGTCTAGACTATTTTGATACCTACGCTCCTGTGGCAAGAATGACTTCTATTAGAACTCTTATAGCGTTAGCATCCATTCATAAGCTTCATATACATCAAATGGATGTGAAAACAACATTTCTAAATGGAGATCTTAATGAAGAAATTTATATGGAACAACTGGAAGGCTATGTGCTACCCGGTAATGAAAAGAAAGTCTGTAAACTAGTTAAGTCATTGTATGGCTTAAAACAATCGCCTAAGCAGTGGCATAAGAAGTTTGATTCAGTACTATTATCAAAATGGTTTCTCACATAATAGTGCGGATAAATGTATTTACTCAAAATTTACAAAGGATTATGGAGTAATCATTTGTCTATATATTGATGACATGTTAATCATCGGTACAAATTTAGAAGGCATTCGTACAACAAAGAAGTATCTAACTTCTAAATTCAAGATGAATGATTTGAATGAAGTTGATACAATACTAGGCATGAAGGTACATAAGAATGAAATTGGCTTTACTTTAAATCAATCTCATTATATTAAAAAGGTATTAGAAAAGTTTAATCATCTCAACATTAAAGAATCCAATATACCCTATGATCCTAATTTTAAATTAGAAGAAAACATGGGGAAACTTATAGCACAATTAGAATATGCTAGTTCTATTTGAAGTTTAATGTATGCAATGCATTGCACAAGACCTGATATACCATTTGCTGTGTGCAAATTATCAAGGTTTACAGGAAAGCCTAGTAACCAACATTGGAAAGCTATAACAAGAGTTCTTGGTTATCTCAAAAAAACCATAAATTTGGGATTACATTATAATGATTATCCCACTATTTTAGAAGGTTATTCCGACATAAGTTGGATTACAAATCTTAGTGATGACAAATCCATTTTAGGTTGGATTTTCACCATAGTTGGTGGAGTAATAAGTTGGGCCTCAAAGAAACAAACATGTATTTCACATTTTACTATGGAGGCTGAGTTTGTAGCTTTATCAGCTGCAGGTAAAGAAGCAGAATGGCTCAGGAATTTGTTATATGATATAAAGTTGTGGTCACAGCAAACGACAGCCATTTCAATCTTCTGTGATAGTGAATCAATCATGTCTCGAGCATATAATAAGGTTTATAATGAAAAGTCTAGACATATTAGTTTGAGACATGAGTTTGTGAGGCAATTAATAGAAGATGGTGTAATTACCATTACCTATGTAAGATCTCAAGGGAATTTAAGAGATCCTTGGACTAAAGGTTTGTCAAAGGATAAAATTAAAGAAACCACTACTAAAATGGGATTAAAACCTATTGTTGTTAAATGATGGGAACCCAACCTCATTCTAGTTAACCACTAAGGTATAAGATTTAGTGCTACATAAAATAATTAGGATGGTGAGTTAAAACTCTTAATGGATTTGTAATATTATTTATCAAATGATTCCACCTATATGAATATAGGAGTGGTGCCGCATCGATCGAGAATTTTAGAGATTTTATTCTCGTAAATATTCATGAAACCAGGATGAGCACAAGGTCATTTAAGTGCTTAAAATTTTAGGATCTTGAACTTGAAAGGATATAAGTGATGTGTGTGATTTTTCGGTACTAACATATGAAGTATAGGTTTAATCAATTAGACACCTATTACTTCGTTAATACATTAAAAAATTTACACTAAAAGATTGTTTAATCTTAGTGAGACATTCTTTATGCATACACTTGTATAATATTTAAATCTTGCAAATAGTGGAGTATTAAATGATATATTTACAATATTTAATATTAATTATTGGTAATATTAATGAATCAACGATTGTAACCGTTGTTGTCTCAAACGGTAAAATGGGCATGCTTCAAGCATTCCACCATTTGGTGATACTTGAGAATGCTTCAAGAGTTATGACTCATGCATACAAAGGGTCATATATTTATATGTTACAAAATTGTAATGCATGCAAATGATCAAATGGTCATATGGCTTTTGAGACATTGTGTATACAAATGGTACATTGTAAAAGTCACAATGGTTTATGAAACTTTGTGAATGTGACTTCTCTTATGTACGTACGTGACTTCATGCAAATATGCAATGGTTCATGCATGACCATACAATTCTATATATAATCTCTTAATCACTTATAATTGCTATGTGCAAAAATATAACTAACGTGTTTCTCATTTTACGAAATTTCTTATTATTGCTAAATAAAAAATTCATAGGTTTTATTATACTTTGGGAGAGTATTATCATCAACGCTATAGCAACTAAGTATGGGGACAAATATTTCTCTAAAAATAACGATCCAATCGTGCCTTGAAACCCAGTTAATTATAATTCTTTTCATCTTCTATTCACAAAATACCCAACAAGTTCATCAATAATTCTATTTGCATACCAAAATTAACCATTAAAATCAGCCAATAAGTATAATACACATTTTAATACAAAGTACATGTGTAGTTTTATTCATTTTAATATGTATTTTATATTTCAACATATATTATATACTAATGACTAATTTTTGTTTTCACCTAACATAAGTACATAACCCTAAGTTTATATACTCAATCTCAAATGCCACATTAGTAGAATAATTTCCTAATTGTATTACTATAAATATAAAAATAAAAATAAAAGATAAAGATAAATTAAAGAAAAGATAAATATAAATATTCTATTATTTATTTTTTTTTCCTTTATTTATTTTTCTTTTTACTAGGTCATAGTATTCATTTGTTTTCTTTATTAATACAAAAATTTTGTAATATATGTGTTTGACCCCAAGAAAGAGAGCCCATACCAATTTCAAAAGAGATGCACTGATCAGAAAGTTCCATGAATCTATAATTACTAGAATCCCTTTCGGCCAACACCCAAATTCCACCACTATGATCATTTGCATCTACAATACCAATCTCAGAGTAACTTAAATTATTCCAGAAGAGTTTCATTTTATCAAAAGCAACATGAGTCTCAAGAATAATAAAAATAGAAGGATGAAAATTCCTAACAATTTCTTTACAGTGAACCTGAGCCAATTTATTCGAAGCCACTCTAATATTCCAAGATAAAATACTAACATTTTTATAATCCATAAACACAAAGCAGAAGAGAAGAGGACCACAAACACAAAACAAAAAGGGAAACCTGAATCAAGCTTTTGATGCCTAATTTCTCACTGCTTCATTCTCCTTGGCGTTAACCTCCACATCACCAGCGGCAAGCTGTATGGCAGTAATAGAAGAGGAGGAGGACGCCTTCTCTCTATCCCCGAAATTGGCATTCACCGGGCCGACCACGACCTTCCCTGCGTCATCATTTGGAGAGGTTTGCGGCGAGTTCTATAACGACGGAGGACGGTGGCACTTATGGGGGAAGAAGAGGAAGGGAGTTGTCAACTTTTCTCCTTCAACATGATTACTCCTCTACTCATGGTTGCAATTACTTCCAGAAGACTTCCCTGTCTTCGTTTGCTTATCAACATTTACTGGGTTGGAGGCTTTAGCATTAGGTCCATTTATCTTAATGGGTTGATTAAGATTCTTCAAAGAGAAAGTAGGCTTCTTTGTCAAAACTTTTTTTGTGTTTGTTTTTGGTCCAATAGAGTTGGTCATGGGCCCATCAAAAGCTTGCTTCCTTCTCAAAACACTCTTCTTGCTCTTAACATGGGTCCACTCTCTTTCATGATGGTCAATGAATGCATGTTTCTGCTAGCTACCCCATTCCTTGCAAAGTAACGTGCGACTTATTTTTACCTTCCATAACCGGTTATTCAACAGCGAGATTCTTGCCCCTATTCTCATGCGCTGATTGATTCACCGAAATCTCTGAGATTGTGTTTTCGATTGGTTATTTCTGGGAGGAGTCTCACCAGTCAGAGCATTGATAGATTTTTTCTTCCCACAATCCGCTTCCACATGCCTGAAGCACTTCTATTTCTTCAATAACAGGAATCCCCAAGTAAATTTGAACACAGGCTCAGGCAAATTACCACGCTCTGCTTCCTTAGTCGCAACATCAACCTTGATTGGATTTCCAATGGCCGTCGCTATGCGTGTCATAGCCTTTTCCTGATAGAACGGGATATTAATGCCGGCAATACGAATCCACACTAGCGTAGAACCAAAGGACTCTTCACCTGGTCGGAATGCTATTGACCATGGCTTGACCGCGAGGTAGTGTCCTTCAATCATCCACGGACCACCAGTCAACACTTTCTCCCGGTCTTCTTTCATGTCACACTTGACTAGAAAGTATCTTTTACCAACTTCTAGTATATCAAAACCACCACGAAGTCACAAGGGCCGTGTAACTTATCTGTTTTCCTAACAACGATAGAATTCACATATGGTTCCGTTAAGGCCTGCAATCCTTCGTTCGAAAAAGTTACAGAAGGACGAGAAGATTCATCCTTTCTTCCAATGACAACTGCAAGCTTGTCTCCATCTAACAGATCATGCAGAACCAGCAATTTTGGCTTATCACCGCCAACAACCTTATCGCGAAAGAATACCTTAAAGTCTTTGCCCTCTTCCACTCTTGAACCACCCTGATGATGACCCTCCTTAACTCCAGATGCACACCCACCCCACTCTCCCCGTTGTTACTTCCACCGGCTAGACCGGTTACCTCACCATGTTTCTCCCTCGTCGTCACTCCCCCGCTCTCACTTTCTCTCATCTCTCGTTTTAGCTACCAAATGTGGATATTTATAAGTGTTAATAAATAAAATAAAAAAAAAGGAGTAATTTTGGGTCTATCAATAATTTTTATTCCAATATTTTATATCATATTATACCAATTCAACTAATATATGTAGACTATTAATTCTTAAAGAAGAGAAATACTATAACTTAATATATAACTAAGCCATAATCTAGATGTATAATTATTTTGTCTAATTAAGTCATTTATTTATATATGCCAAATAAAAAATTATTTTGACATCAAATATAAAAAAAAAAGACGCAAAAGAACTAAAATTTTTAGGTTTGAAATGTTGTGATTAAAAAATAAAATAAAAAATTATCAAAATTACCCATGAAAAATTCAGACGCTGATAAAATTATTCATATATGAAGAAAAAGTTTACTACCCATAAAAGATGCGTTCCATTTATCAAAACTACCCAAGTATTAGGATTTAAGGTGACAGCTGCACTACCACTTAATATCGTTTGGGTGCTTTTGTTAACGTCAAAATCTTTCATGATAGTTTTAGTATTTAAAAAAGAAGTTGATGAATTATAGGAGCACGTGATCTAGAATTCATTTAATCATTTTGGAGTATGGCAATGAGGTTCGTCAAAAGTCTAGAAAGCTAAGACAAGCTACAACTTTAACATCAAAACAAAAAAGGAACCCACACTTAGACGATTTTTAAATATGATATCTTAAGAGAAAAATGCTTTAAAAGGGGATAATAATAATCTTTAAGGTTTAATACATTTCATAATACTAACATATCCTTTTTATGACAAAATATATACACTAGGTTGTAAAAAAAAATTGAAAATCGGTTACAACATAATGCTACGTATCTAAACATTTATCCCAACTAAGTTCAACCAAATGATTTTTCTACTCTCACCCGACGCGTGCGTTACATGCACAAACTCACTCCCCAAAATTTGAAAATTGCAAAACTACGCGCTTCCTCTTTCCAGTTTCTTTGTAATTCATCTTTCTCCTTTTCATCCTCCTTCTTTCTGCTACTGCATCACCATCGCCATTGCCGCCGTAGTTGACGTCGCTGCCGCTGCCATCGTCGTCGTTGTCGTCGCTGCCGCCGCCATTTTCGTAATCTTCTTCTTTTTCCTCTTCTTCCATTTTCTGTTCTTCTTCGTCGTCGTCCTCTTCCTCCTCCACTGTCACGTTGTTGCTGTTTGTTGATGATGATGAAAATCTAAATTGGATTTTCATGAAAAACATAACCGAATTTTCATATAAAACATAATCAGATTTGCATATAATACAAACCGGATTTCTAAAAAAAAAGTGCATTTTCATGAAAAACATAACCAGATTTTCAAGAAAAACATAACCGAATTTTAAAAAAAAATGAAGTGGATTTTCATTAAAAAACAGAATAAGAATTTTATAAAAAAAAATAGAAACGAATTCTCATGAAAAACATAACCGAATTTTCATGAAAATAAGAAGCATGAACGCCTAGGCGCTCATGTTGACGCATCGGCGATTAAAAACAGAACCAGATTTTATAAAGAAAAGAAGTGAATTTCGTTGAAAAACAAAACTGGATTTCTTCATCTTCCTCTTCCTCTTCCTTCTTCTTCTTCTCTTCTTTCCTCCTCTTCCTTTTCCTTTTTTTTCGATCATTGTTCGCTCACCGAAAAACCTAAACTGGGTGGTGAGGATGTCAACAAGTACAGTAGAAAATAAAAATTACATCATAGTATAATTGCACAAAAGAAAATAATGGAACAAGAAAAAAGAAGCTTTGAATACTCTGACGTACTCCCTCAGTACTTGAATACTCTATTTTCTTCCTCATCCTTCTTCTTCCGTGCATTCCTCCTCATCCGCCTCCTCCTCCTCCTTTGCGTTATATTTCTTTTTCTTCCTTTTCTTGTCCATTGTCAATGCTATCATCGTCGTCGTCGTCCTTCTTCTCCTCTTCCTCCCTCTCCTCCTCCTCCTCCTCCTCATCGTCGCCGCTACCGCCATCGGAAGAAGCAACAGCTCGACGGACAAATAGCATGACAAGTGTGGTTGGTGATGGAAAAAAGGCACTAAGGTTAGTCATGGGAAGACGCGCGTGAATGAGAAGGGATTTGGTTGGACTTGGATTATTAAAATGCTTGGTTGGGTAGAATTATTGTTTTCTGTTTTCAAAAATCTTGATTTTCTTGTCTTTCCTTCTTTTTAATATTCCTACTTTTGACTAAGCCGTGAACCCAAAAAAAAAAATGAAAATCAACATAATATATAAATTTCCAATTAACAAATGAAAGGCGCAGACTCAAAATACAACAGCAAGTAACCCACTTTTCTCTATCCTACAACCAACCCCATCCGAACCAAACCAAAGCTTAAAATATGCCAGAAAATTGATAATGTATTATGTCAAGCATCTGTTGTTGGATCCTCATGATTTTTCACATTCTATCTTCTCTCCTCCTTGGAGCACAACTGATGATCTCATCAACTCTAAGTATCATCTCGGCCGCTTCAGTTGCAGATAGCAATACAGCCTGCTTAACTTTAAATGCTTCACATATTCTGCGTGCGGCCATGTCTCCAACCTTCAAGAAATACAACACATATCACATTGCAGTAACCAATAACAAATACAAAAGGAAGCAAATTAAGCTTGCAGCCTTAAGGATATTTTTCTGTAAATACAACTATGGCATGGTCCTGTTCTTCATACCCATACTATGCTCAACTAGCATTTTATATAACCAAAGATAGATATAACTTATAACTGGAAATTTTAATGCTTTATACAAACTTAGGCAATCAGAGTGTATCAGTACAAAACAAGGGGTAAAAATATTATATTATAAATTTTACAATCAAGTCAAATAATTTGTAAGATATTCTGGCAAATGTGCATCTTGTAGCAACAGACCAAGAGAAAAAGGAATTAGCAATTAAAAAACAGTGCAAATTGAATAAATATCAGGTACATCAGTACTTACAGAACCAGAGATAACATCAATTCCTGATGTGCATCCCTCA
>JASCZI010060719.1:4248-14639 GCA_036250425.1 Stylosanthes scabra | reverse complement strand
TTTGAACGACGCTTCTTCTGGATATATTTATGTCTGCCATCGTTTTGGATTACTTTGAGTGTGCTTAGTTATAATAACCCTCGCTATAGTATATGTGTTTCCGAGGCATAAGACTTTACTGCTTTTTAGTCTGATGTATAGGTATTTGAGACCCAGTGTGGGTTATATTGTATTATATATAATATATATTGAGTCTTTGTGATGATTTGCAACTTTTATGATAAATGATGCTTGAATTTCGTTGTATTTTATTTTATCAGTTAATATTAACGTTCTAGTATTTTACGGTGACTAACGACAGGCTTATAAAATATTAAATAATATGAGTACTAGGGTTAGAGGTCGTGACAACCTAACTCTTAGCATTGGTCATGACATGCTAGAAGTTGGGATGTTACAATATGCGCTTGAAAAATGCTTTAATTCCCAAAATGCGCATGACACGTTTTAATTCTAAAATTGCGCACAACCAACTCGCCGTCCCCACAGGAGAAGTGAAATTCCTCTCCATTTCACCGCCGCCAGAGGAGAAATGGCAGCTGTAAAAGCTGCTCCCCAACTCCTTCATGGCATAGGCGAAATGGACAAAAAAGAAAAATAAAATAAAGGAAAAAAGAAAGAAAGTAATAAATTATGGTATTGCGTGGAGGTTTTTTTTTTTTTTTAGTGTATGTTGATTGTTAATGTTGTTAACATGTAAAAATATTTATTTATAGTACCGATAAAAGGGATTGGTACGTAGGCTTTTTTGTTTTTGGTAAATTTGTTATCAATGAAAGACGGGAAAAAACCATTTTTTAAAATATAAAAAACGAAGAAAAATAGAATGTTCAAATAAAAATTAAACCGAACTACTTAAATCGTAACTCATCATAATTAATTGAAAAAAGACTTCGTACATAACACGTTGGTGGTTAATATCCTCTAAAAGACTTCGTTTTTTTATATTTTAAAAAGTGATTTTTTTTCTTCTTTCATTGATAACAAATTTACCCAAAACAAAAAAACCTACGTACGAAGTCCTTTTATCGGTACTACAAATAAATATTTTTACATGTTAACAACATTAACAATCAACATACACTAAAAAAAAAAAACCTCCATGCAATACCATAATTTATTACTTTCTTTCTTTTTTTCCTTCATTTTATTTTTTCTTTTTTGTCCATTTTGCCTATGCCAGGAAGGAGTTGGGAGCAGCTTTTACAGCTGCCATTTTTCCCTTGGCAGCGGTGAGTTGGGGCCATTTCATCCAAGGCAGCGGTGAAATGGAGAAAATTTCATTTCTCCTGTAAGGACGGCGAGTTGGTGGTGCGCAATTTTGGAATTAAAACGTACCATGCGCATTTTGGGAATTAAAACATTTTTTATGCGCATATGTATAAAAAAGTCATTTTTTAATGGTACATAGACATTGTTAGTGCATTTATTTAAGTTGTTCTTAATATTAGTTTGCAAAAATATACTAATTTTCCTGTTTATTATACTGGTTGATAAATAAGTGCTTGCAAAAAAATAAAAAATATGACCTATTATATTATTCTTAATTTAAACTTTATCAATAATAATTTTTTGTCAATGTTATAAAAAAATTTTATTTTAAATATTATTTTACGGACTTTTGATTTACATATGAAATTTATAGATTAAGTTAATATGATTTATTTGATTTTTTTATTTATTTTACCTTTAACCTTTAAGTATTAAAAATAATTAAATTTCTTCTCATAAATTATAATGAAAATATTAAATTTAAACTTTAATTAAAGTGTGATTGCATTTAATGAACAATTACATTTAATAAGTGTGAAAGTATTTATTACTGATTGGTCGGTGAGCTTAATCCTAGCCATTTAAATTAATCTAATGATTATAATTGCATTCTCACATTCTTATATAAAAAAATCATTCTCATAAGATACATCCTTATATATATATATATATTCAATCTATCCTCAATAAAATTAAACATCTCCTAACAACTATAGAAGCTAGACAATAAAATTAGGACGCTCTCTTGTTTTTAAAATGTCTAAGACATACAAGTAAGCCAATGCAATGATGCTTTGAGGGGAATAAAATTTATCTACGAAAGCCTTCATATTGCTCGCCTTCCAAACCTCCCGAGTAGCTGCTCTTGAATTTTTAATGTCTTAAATGTTTCAATTGATTTAAAAACGGAAGCCGCTATTTGCGATGAAGCTTGGAATCATCTACTGCAAGGAGTTGGGGGAACTCAAAAAAGAGATGTTATGGGAGATCTAATGATAATATATAAGAATTTCTCAGAGCCAAAAACTTAATTTTATAATATCAATTTCAAATAACATTCAAAATTTGGTATTTAAAAGGTAAGATATAACATACAAAAAAATTGGCATACAACATCCAAAAAAAAAAAGGTGTTTAAGAAATTGGGATTGTAGTCCTCACTCAACATAAGGCCATCCATCATCAAAAGAGAACACATGAAACAACTCTAACATATAACTATTCTATAACATTTTAGCCTTCATTATCCGATCTTTAGCAATTAATCAGCCAAATGAAAAAACCAAAAAAAAAAAGGAAAAGAAAATAGAAAAATAGCTGATCATCACCATTTGGAAAGAAGCTCAGATTCACATTTCACAAATACGATCATCAATAACTGATTAGCAAAGACCAACATTTGCTCAGTGATTTACTCTTTTTACATTATTTCAACTGTTGTTTAATCATCAAAATTGATTTCTTAATTCAAGATTGAGTAAACATACCTCCCTTGCCTTTTGTGTGTTATTTACGCTTTGAACAGAACTTTTATTTTTTTGGTGATTCTATCTTGAGTATGCTTCTTGATCTAGGGTTTTATTTGTATGTGGATTTATGATTAGAATGGATTTGAGGATTTTTGGATGTTTTATTGATTTAATTTTATGGAATTTTGAGGTGTTATTTTTGTTTCACTACAAGAAATTTGATTTGTTCTGACGTCGTTACCGACGGCCAAGCCGTCGGAATCTAACTATACCGATTGCCAAGACATCGTTGAAAACTCATGGCCAAACAATTCGTTGGTAATTACTACCGACGGCTTTCGATAGCCGTCGATAATAATAAAATTATATTAACGACTCCGTGGCCGTCGGTAATATTATGTCAACAAATATATAAAAAATTATAAAATTACTGACGGCCAAGTCGTTGGTACAGTAGCGTTTAAGAAAATAATTTTAATATAATTTTTCCGACGGCATGGCCGTCGGTAATGTAGTTATAAAAAAACTCGTAATTTAGTCTTTGACCGACGGCTAATGAAACAGTTTTATTTTTTATTTAATTTATTTATTTATAATTACCTTTTTACTTAAACCTTTTTAGTTTTATAATGACCAAATAAATACAACAAATGAGATGAAAATAAATATCATGAATAATTCTTCTTACAATCTGTTTTCTGAAACAAAATAAATATCTGAAAAACCACAAATGTTATACATATAAGAAAGAAAATAGAAAATGAATCAAATATAGTCTGAGTCATCGTGAGGGAACCTATCTCCATCCGACTGAGGTTGGTCTGTCGCACTCGCAGGTCCGTGCTGAAGCAGTGGAGGAGGCATCGGAGATGGCATTCCGGCGCTGGAGGCAGTCGCTGAGCCGACCTGCATGAAATTGTACATCTGAGACACGGTGCTCTTCCACCGATCGAACTCCATTTACTGGTATCAAAAGAGCGCTGTAAGCGTGTGATCTAAGCGGCAAGCTGCTGGCGCAATTCCTGAACCTCCTGCGTGTGCTCCTTTGCCAACAAAAACATGAAAACTTGACTATATGAAAAAAGTAAACCGATTAAAAGCAAGAGAAGAGTACAATGGCGGTGACGGCGATGCAAACGGAACTTCGGTGGCGAAGATATTGGTCGGCGAAGCCCTGCCCTACCACGGAGAGAGAGAGAGTGAGTGTTGAGAGAGAATGAGGAAGAAGAAGGAAGGCCGTCGCGATTTTAATCTGGACTTCACCCTTACCAATGGCCAAGTCGTCGGTAATGCTGCATTTCATTAAACGAAAAATAGCGACGGCTCACCGACAGCTAAGCCGTTGGTAATATCATATGGGCGGAAAATTGATAATTTCGAACGTTAATTTTCTCCCACAGAAGCTCAGGCCGTTGGTAATATTATTTATTTCGAGACATATTATCGACGGCTTGGTCGTCGGTATATTCAAGAGCGTTATTTAAAACCTGTTATTGGCTTACTGACGGCCAAGCCGTCGGTAATATAACTAATATTTTCTAAATTTACCGACGGCTGCGTCGTCTTTCGCTAAGTCTCGTCATGCCGCCAAAAAGTGCGAATAAAAATCGACGGCTTTACCCACGGCCTGGCCGTCGGTAACTATCTACCCCGATACTCCAACTCGCGGTCCTAATTTTACCGACGTCACTTACTCTGTTAGCTCGTAGTGCCATCAAAGATGTCGGTAGTAGCCTTCAATGTAGTAGTATTTGGGAAGAAATTGTATATTTAATTATATGAGGAAATGTTGGGATATAATTTTAGAATCTCAAATTGGTGAGAGAAAAAAAATGAAATGAGGCAGATGTTATGGGTGTTATTACACGTTCAATTTTTTAAGAAGATATGATTTGTGAATCTGAATAAATGTGAGTAAAATTAAATGATGCAATAAGTTGTGAGAGGAGAGTGACTTTCACATACTTGATAATGAGAATATGAATATTTGGTTAGTTTTTACGAATATATATACTCTAGCTATGTATCATTACGATATATTTACTACTTAGCCTAGCGAAATTTTAAACCTGAGTGCAATTACTCATGAGATAATTGAGATGCCATTGTGCCAACACCTCAACCACAATGTTATATTTATTTAGATCGAGTGTACCAACACCCATCTATTATTCATGCTTATTTTTTTGTGTATCTGATATATATTATATATACTTTCAAACTAAACTTTAATAATCTTGTTAAATATTCTTTTAATCTAATTATTTTCAATTTGTAGTTGTATTTTTCAAAAATTAAGATGACTAATAAATTTTTTTAGAGATTAATTCAAAAAACGAACTCTCTTTTAAATATGAATTTGAGTATTAATCATATATTATATTCTCTATATCACATCGTATGCAAATTCCGTTATCTTAATTTAAAAATATTTTATCATTTACCAACCTCCCCATTTAGAGGAGCTCCATTCTTGGAAAGATAAAATCCTGGGTATATTTTTCAATGTGTATGAGTGGTCCATTATGCCACACACAGCTATGTATTCACCACATTCTTTTGTAATACATATCATATTGCAAGTAGCATGCCATAGTAATTATACATAGTAGCATGCATACTGGATTAACTTTCAAGCAATGTATGTTTTTGCAAGTAGCAACCGAAGGATTATATAAAGTTCCTATAAATAAAGAATAATCGTTGAAAACCTCTACATTTCTATGTATAAGGACTAAATTGTGTTTAGTTTAAATTTCTCCCGCTATACTTTTGTAATTACAAACTTTATATTTAATTTATTTTCAGTGTTTTTTTTCTAATTTTTATTTTTTGTAAAATTTTAAAAACATTATTAAACACTAAAAGGAAAGAAAAAAGAACAATCAAACAGACCTAAACAAATAACATAAAATAATGAAAAGAATATATAACTTATTATTATTTCCGAATTTAAATCTACTCAAATTGTACAAAATGTACTTCCATAATCAAGCATTTTATAAACATAAAAAAATTAACTATCATTATATTTTTATACTTTTATTCGTATTTTAACTATAAGTTATTAAATTTAATTTGATTATGTTATGTATACAATCTTATTATACAGGCATTATTCCGCAATTCAATTTACATTCGATTCTTATAGGAATATATAGTTAGTTGATTGGTGAGTAATTTGTTTATGTCTCATGCAAAAATGCAAGATTTGGCGGTGTTATTGTTGAATTGAGCAATGTGGCATGATGTTCTTGTAGCATGCATATTGGGATTCGAGGCATTATTATGAAAGGAGTTGGGAAATATTCTGTAAAGTAGGAACAGGAGTGATGAATGAGATTCTCATGCAATTCAAGATTTGGAGATAATCATTATTATTATTGGGGCAGTGCATGGTGCTCGTGGTTGTCAAACACGGTCATCATGATGCAACTCACTAGCTGTTGTAGCCATTATAGCTGTTTTGACCACTGTGTTTCACCATCCTTCAGACCAAAAGCAACAAGCAATAATTGACAAACCATATGAATCATTTTATCCATCCTTGTTGGAATATGTTAACTAAAATATTAACATGTTGTTAAGAGCCATTCTTATGTCAAAATTAGCATGCTCCGCTTAAGCTATAGTTTTAATAGAAGAGTAAATTACTTTATTGATATCTATTAATTTTATCGAATTTTCAATTAAGTCTTCATATTTTTTTTTTCAAATTAGGTTTATACATCATATCATATCAAAATTTATAATTAAGTCTCTTCCATGATAAAAATAGACAACAGTAAATATAACAAAATATTCTATTATATAGAGGTATATTTGTTTTATGTAACACAATATTACGTTATATTTAACGTCTTAGAAAACTTTGAGCTAAATGATCTTTTATACAAGATTCATGTCGTCTTGCTTTGAATTGAACTATTGTTACTCTGATTCAACACATTGCTAAGTCCATCGATCATATGGCTAAAAGAGCAATTAGGACTCAAATTGATTAGCTTAATACTTGGATATCTCTGGATAGAATCATTGTAGATGATATCTCTTTCTCCTCTTGTTTTTGTTTTTGTTTTTTTTCCTTCCCCTATTTTAGTACAAGAAAAAATTAGGAGTTTTTCATCAACTTCTGTTCTTCCATTTTTAAGTTTTAAACTTAAAAAACACTAACTAATTAAGAAATGAGAAAATATAGATAATTAATATTTTTTTAACAAATAAGTCAGCCAATAAAAATATAAAATATTCGTAATCATTGTTTATAAAATGTTCACAATGAAAATTATAGAACATCCAAAACCTAAAAAGATAGAACACTCAATTTAAATTATTAATTGATATGGAAGAATTTTACTCGACAGCTAGTATTAGCATTGTTGTTAAGAGATTAAGTTAGGAACAAAGTAACAAACCCATTTGACCAATCTTGACAATTTCTATAGTCTTTTGTTGTAGGAAAATAATAATGATATGCTGGTCCTTCCGAATTGTTGTGTCCATAGACAGGTATGAGGTAGTTGAGGTGATCACATCCATCATCCATGTAGCAACACGTGAATGTGGTATGAATGTCATTTACACAAACATGGGCAACACCCAATGCTTCACGGAATGTAATGAGTTTGTAAGACAGACAAAGAGAGCGTTGCAACTTCACTGCACATTATTCTCATTCACATACATCACCATTAAAAACAAAAACAAAAACAAAAAAAAAAAATTAAAAATTGAAAGGATTAATTTAATTTGACTATCCAATCACTCACTGCCACGTTTTATCCTTGTTTATTGTGTTAGCTGTAGGGGGAACTAAAGTTTTATTTAACAATTCCTTAGATTCCTATTAATGTAGTGAAAATACATCTAATACATAAACGTTTCTTAGAATTTTCTATTAGTATCTCTTTAACAAGTGTATTTGTGATACTTTTTAAATTAATAAATCTTACATTTAATTATACATCAAAGAGTAAAAAATTTTAATGTTAAATTAATTTAAGAAACAACTTTAAATATATATTTGAAGCTAATGTTTTTCTCATCAAATGCATTTTTTTTTAATTAAAAGTGACTATTTCATAAACAATAAAAAATAATAAAAATAAGAATTATTCTTAAAAAGCATGTAACAAATGAAAATTAAACATAAAAGTACTATATGCACATTAAAAAGTAGTTATTAATTACCGTTATGTATTTGTCTATAAATATATAAATTATTTTAGATATTTTTAATATGTTTTTTATGTTTTAATAATGATTAATTTTTTGATTAATTTTTTTTTGTATATACATTGTTTTCATAGTTGATAAAAACATATTTATTAACTATTGGCTTACCTGGCAAAAAATATCTTCTTGACTTCTTTCTCTATATAAAGAGTCCTTCCAATTAGCTTCGTTATACTACTTGAGTTCATCCTAGGCCTTGCTCATCATTTTCCTCTTTATATAGCTTCTCTGTTCCATTAATCTGTTTAATTTGGAGTAAACTAATAAAAGAGAAAAATTGGGGGAAGATAATAATGGGGAATTGCCAAGCCATAGATGCAGCAACACTAGTGATTCAACACCAAAGTGGGAAAATAGAAAGATTCTATTCCTCTGTAAGTGCCAGCCATGTTATGAAAACAAACCCAGGTCATTATGTTGCCCTCATTGTCTCCACCACCACTTTGTGTAAAACAGCCTCAACAACCAAGGTCATCACTCAGAAGAGTAGTAGCAATTACAACAACAACACTAACAACAATAACAACCAAATTCGTGTAACTCGCATCAAGCTTCTCAAGCCCACAGATACGCTCCTTCTTGGTCATGTTTATAGGCTTGTTACTGCTCAAGGTTAGGTGCTATTCATTTTCTGAATTATTCTTAATTAATGGATTTTTCAACTAATCCCATTTGAACGGTTTAGAAATATTCTTTTTTACTATAAAGCCTATACTAAAAATCAATCTTTTAAATTAACTTGAGCGATGTAGTAGATAGCTCATCAATCTGAAAAAAAAAAAATTGTTATTCATATAAAATATATATTAAAATATAAAATACATATTAAAAATTTAATTTAATATTATATATATTTATACATAAATACTCGATAATTTTTTTTTACACGTAGCCATTTTTATTGAATATTTATTAAATATATATGATTATTTGTTTAAAGATAATTTTGCCTATTCATAAAATTTTGATAACAAAATTCGTTTACTACTTTTTAAATTAATTAATGTTTTCGTTTTTTGTTTTTGTTATTAACTATTTCGAAATTGAGGGAGTATCTTCCTAGTTGATCTTTCTACTTATTTAAGGAAGGCAGAATTATTAATTTCTTATTGAATTTCGATGCATTGAAAATATTTACTGTTTGTTTCATTTAGTATTTAGGAGAACTTTTATGGAAATGTTTCATTAAGTGCTTGTTGGATGCAGAGGTTATGAAGGGGCTAAGGGAAAGGAAGCACACAAAGAAGAAAAACGTGTCAGAATCAGCCCATAAACTAGATTGTGTTGGGGAAAAAAATAGTTTGGAAATGGAGAAAGAATCAAGAATGTTTGACCCGGAAGTCATCCAAGTAAGGCTCAACCAAAAATCATGTCTCTAAACTGTTTTTGTCGTTGTTCTTTTTTATTTTTAATTTTCAAGTAATTTAGTATGAGTGATGCTTGATGTAGTTTGCCTCTACATATTTATGCCAATCAACTTTTCAATAATGAAGAAGAATCACTTTTATAAAGAGTGATTCAAATTTACTGAAAGGGAATACCATCATTTTAGCACAAAAATACTATAATATAATTTCGATAAAAAAAATTAAAAATAGGTTTATTCAAATGTTAAAATGGGCTTATTTTCCAAGTGTTACAATAGGTTTATTCAAGGCATGATTTATTAGTGTTTTTGGGGAACTGATATGTTCTTATTAGTAATAATCTTCCTTTCACATTGGAATAAGACATCTGCCTAAAAAATTGTAAATGACAAAAACAAAACAAATATTGGTTGTAAAAAAGTATTGCAAGGAATTAGATAAATGATAAACTAATAAACGTATGTTACATTTATCCTTTTCAGGGTGCCAAACCTAAAAGAGATGGACCAAGGACAATGGCCTCAAGTAATAATAATATTGTTGGTGGTGCCAATGTCACCAAGACAAGATTTTGGCAACCCTCCTTACAAAGTATTTCAGAAGTTGCCAGCTGATATGTGCTTTCAATCTTACCGCACATTGAGTGAGTGTCTGTGAAGCAATTACTATAAGGAATAAAAGAAATTACACTATTGTTTAGACCTCTGGGTTGATGTTGAATATAGTAAAAAAAAAAAAAATACAAACATAGAAATATAAATATTTTCTATTGTACTTATAAAAATAAAAATATAATGGTTTTTTAATTCTAAAACACAAAGAAATTTGTATTTCTAGTCTCTACTACATCTAAGAACTATTTCATCCATAATAACATCTTAACAAAAATAATGTCTTATAAATATATATACTGACACTGATATTTTTCAAGTTGTCATTTACATCTTTCACGTATCTATCTTAAAAATTTTAATTATATTTTAGGGTTGATAAGGTGCAGTGTTTTAAGAAAAGAAAATTATATAATAGAGACCACATAAAAAAAATA
>JASCZI010060718.1:17262-28550 GCA_036250425.1 Stylosanthes scabra | reverse complement strand
ACCACTAAAACAATATTTGAGGCTGCCAAAAAGGAGAAAGCTGAAGGCACTGTTGGGTTCATACTGTCAACATCCTCAACTATATCAGAGATACAATCATTTCTGGCATTAGGTGGGTTGAGCCCCAGTGATTTTGATGCTTATATTTGTAACAGTGGCAGTGATCTCTACTATCCATCGCTCAATCCTGAGGACCGCCCATTTGTGGTTGACTTGTACTACCACTCACACATTGAATACCGATGGGGAGGAGAAGGGTTGCGGAAGACTTTAGTACGTTGGGCAGCTTCGATAACTGAAAAGAAGGGGGAGAATGATGAACAAATTGTTTGTCCATCGGAACAACTTTCTACTGACTACTGTTATGCTTTCAAAGTGCAAAAGCCAGGAAAGGTAATTATTGACTGTTGATGATTTTGTATTATAAAAGGCATATTTTTCAGGTTTGGCTCTTCTATATTCACTTTAGTTTGAGTTTATTGTCTCACTGTATTTTTGCAGGTTTCCCCAGTGAAAGAGCTTCGTAAGTTGCTGAGAATCCAAGCCCTGCGATGTCATCCTATTTATTGCCAAAATGGGACAAGACTGAATGTTATACCAGTATTGGCATCTCGTTCCCAAGCCCTCAGGTATTGTTTAATTATCCTTCCGACGATTCTTAACTGCATTTCCTTCTGGCTTTCTTGGATGAAAATGTTCAATATCTTTGCAAATGTGCCACGACAGGAGAATTGTTTGTGCTCATGCACATATGGGAACTATTTTTAAGTCATTTCTTATGTTGGGTTTTTTATGACCGAGTCTTGACAATGTCATTGTCATTGCTCAAAAATTTCAATTTGCGATAGCTGATAACATTATGTGATTCTCCTTTAGATACCTTTATGTTCGATGGGGTTTTGAACTGTCAAGGATGGTGGTATTTGTTGGAGAATGCGGTGACACCGATTACGAAGGACTTGTTGGCGGCGTCCACAAAAGCGTGATATTGAAAGGAGTAGGCAGTAGTGCAATGAGTCAAGTCCACAACAACAGAAACTATCCTCTTTCAGATGTCATGCCATTGGACAGCCCCAACATTATTGAGGCCGCCACAGGAAGTAGCAGTGCTGATATCCAGGCTTTGATAGAGAAAGCAGGATATCTCCCAGGATGAATGAGTTCATCTGCTCCTGGTCAATGTTCATAAAGTTTTCTTGATACTCCCTTATATGTAACTACCATAATCATTCTCTTCACCAAACAAAGATGCCCCCCCATGAAGCATATTTCCCCTTGTTTCACTTACGCTGCTTGTTGGTTTTGTACCTACACACATCACGTCACATCACATTTTTAATAAAGGGTTGTTCTCATTGCAATTTATATGCCTACGATTGGAAGCAAACAATAGTTGATCTCATCACACCTTCACACTTGTTTCTTTTAACATTTTATCACTGGTAAGTTTAATTTAATGGTTGAGATTTTCCCTTTATATTTATCAGATATAAGGGAAGAAAATGAAGAAGCGAGAATAGAGAATGATCCAAAACCAAGAGTACACAGTAGAAAATGACATGAGGTTCAGGTGAGTGATGATCATTGTGCCACTGCCAGAGCTTTATAAACCGCAAAGAAAGCGGATAGTTTTGTCGTAGAGCAGGGCATTGTGGCCTGATGTCAATTTTTTACATTATCCGTTTTGTCTTATTCTGGTATTGTTGGTTTCCACATCCTATAAGTACACAGTACAGAGCCTCACTTGTAGGACATACATGGATCAAATAATTATGCTTGTGTCAAAACAAGACTTTATATAAAGAGAATTGCTAGTGTTCTAATAGTCAAAATAATTTGAGGTTGATTTTTAGCATTGTGGATTAATTTGAAGTTATTTTTTATTTTATTATGTTTTAAAATTTAAATTAAGAAAATAATAGACCTATAATACTGACGTAAAATGCAACTAATATATCAAAACAAGAGTATTCAGTTTTTTTTATTTTGACAAAAGAGTAGTAACTAGTAAGTTAGGCCAAGTTCTTACTTTTTTTTTTCTTTAAGATGGATTCCACAACTTTCAGTCCTGAATGATATGATCCATTAAATAATAGCCCAACAATATTGGGATACACAGAAAACAATACTGCATGACAAAAACTGGAGTACAATTACTCCAAAAATTGCCGTTTGGGCAAAAACAAATTTGCCTTTAGCAGGAGCCGGTCTTCAATGCATTTTAAACAAAAGAGACTTTGTTAAGCCCAAAAAAATAAGAGCAATGCTAGGTTTAATTGATGACAACAAAAAAAGGAAAAATATATAATAATTAGAGCTTTTAATCTATACTGTACATGATAATTAAGAGCTTTTAAACTATGAAAGAGAAACAAGACTTATTTACTATTTATTATTTTCTTTTGAAAGAGACTATTTACTATTTAGAATTTAGAAAAATTAAATATATAATATAACATTGATTGAAACGTAAGATGTGACATGGGAATAGTGAGGCAATGGCTCATTTGTCATTTCCGAATTGAAAAATGAAGAAAATATCTTTTTCAATTAAACCCTTGAGTTGGGGTTACTTTAAATACCGATAAAAATGGATGAAGTGACAATTATGAACGTGGTGAGTATGGACATATTAGGTGGTTGAGTGTGTAATCGTGTAACTTAAAGCATGTTCTTGTAATAAATTTAGTATAGTCTTTGAACTTTGAACTAACCAATAACCAACCCACCGGTGTTGCCTAATTATGTTTCTTTCCAATACAACACTCCACCCTTGGTTAGCTTCTCACTGCTCACCATCTCCCCAACTAACTTCATTCTCCTCCAGAATCATAACACTATTTTTCAACGCCTAACTAATTATAATTCTAATCCCCTTATTTTCAGATCTAAATCACGCGCATTTATGCATCATATTTTTTACTATACAATATTTTCTTTGTTCCACTTATAAACATCCTATAATTATGTTTTAAGATTGATAACTTTTGAGTTGAGATATATAACATATATAATCATTCATAAAATTCTATTATTTTAGAGGTTAATAAAAAGAAAAATTCTCTGTTATCAGCGAAATTAATTTATTATAACCAGTAAATATAACTAGCAATATATTTATATATAGTAAATTTTAAAAAATGAGTGCAAAATATATATAACATGGATACAATATTTAAAAAATAATATATGCAAAATATAATAAATATGGGTGTAAAATAAAAAAATAAAAATATAAACTACTTAAATTATAAATATAAAATATATACTGATTATATGCCGATAAAAAATTAATAAATTCTGATCATCATATAATGTTTTTCTATTAAAAATATTCATGCCACTCCGATGGGATCCTTATTAAAAGCTGCATGCATGCATGTGTTTGCAGAATATGATTCTCCAGCCATGAACCTGTATACAACTCTCTGACATACATATGTTCGCTAGCATAGTTGCATTACAATTTTGATACTACTACTACTCAAATATAGCATAGGATCCAGGTATTGGTTGATTTCGTGTTTCGTTAATATCGGTAGTAACTTACCAAACAATTCAATATATTGGTCTACCCCTTTTAAAAACATCTTGTTGCAAATTATTGTAACATTAATTTTACAGATGTTTAAAACTAAAATTAGAGAAATTAACCAACAAATCAAAAGAACGTTTAAAATGTTAAAAATATAACGCCATATATTATATAATAAAAAACTTTTAAAATTCAAATATACATATAACTCCATAAATATTTTTTAGAAAACAGAATATCATAAGCCTAAAAAAATAGAACATCCAATTTAAGTTATTTATTTATGTTGAGCGAAAGTTTATTGATTTTCATATTAAGATTTTCTCACATGAATATAGTTGTGTTTTCGTTTTTTTAGAACCAAGAATTTTTGTCATTCTTGAAAATTTATTGAAAACGTGATAATATATTAATTATTTATTTTGACCTTTTAAATTAATATTAGTCTTAATTTTTACTTTTTCTTTGTAATTTTGCATTTTAATATATTTTTTAATAACATTCAAGAAATATTCGTTTATTTAAAATAATAATGTTTGAAAAAAATATTCAAACATAAATCACACTAATATTAATTCAATTTTAATCAAAATTAATTTTACAAAACTAGTTCATTCTAAAATAATTTTTGCAATCTAAATGCACACTGAATCGTTGACCCTTCTTGATGATAATATATGGACCCTGAGTTAATTAATGACTCGGAGAGTGCTATAATTAGTAGATAGGTCAGCTGGCCCACCATGCTTCTTTCTTCCTTTACTCCTCCTTAGAGGGAAGAATATACGGGTTTATTCTTCAACGTAAGATTAATAAATTCTAAAGGGAAAATTAAACAACAGTGCAAAATCTGAAATAAAATAGTAGTATAATTGGATGATCACCAAAAAAAAAAAACAAACAAAATAAAAAGATTTAGAAGACAAAGTTTATGGAAGTGAGGCAAATAAAAATGCTTGGTTTGCATAATTGAGCTTACTTGTGCGCTAGCTAGTTATTATTAGTTAATAAAAATAAAATGGGAAGGCTAAACTTATTTACTAGTGAGCTAATGTGAAAATGTTATTTGTATATTTATGTTGATGAATCAAGTTCAAAGTCATTTATTTTTATATTAAATAATAAAAAATAATTTAAGTATCAAATAACATAAAAAATAGCATCGAAATTTATTTGATATTAAAATAATTTTTTATTTGACATAAAATAAATAACTTAATTAAATTTGATTTGTCAAAATAAATATACACCAATAACTTTAGTTATATACTAAAATCAATTACCAAAATCAACTACAAATATATAATACATATTGAAAATTTATTTTTAGTGTGTATTTTATATTTTATGTATATTATATAATAATGACTAATTTTGGTATATACTCCTAAAATTATTGTTATGCTATTTAATGAAATTTAGTATAGCTATAAATAAAGAGAAGTCGGTTTGTAGTTGAGAAAATTTTATGATATGAGCATAGTTAAAATATATATAATTAATGGGAAACATTGTTTAAGTGTAGAAGATAAAAACAAATTGAGATAGATGTATGTAGTTGCCCACACTTGACGAAGAGATTGGTAGATATAATACAAGTGAGCTAATCTCAAATATTAGATATATATTTGAACATTTGACGACATGCAAAGAAATATATAAAAATAAAAATTCCAGCTATTATATATTCATATAAATTGGGAATGAATGAAAAAAAAAGTGTGCGGCCAAACATTTAAGTTAATTTAAGTTAAGAAACCCCACAGAATAGCGCCAAAGAGAGAGTGAGAGTGGTTAATTTAATGCTGCAGTTGGGTGCAGTTGAGAAGCCAACCCTCCATTACTGCATCACCCACACACATTACTTGTTATTGTTATTACCATCCATCCACGAAACTGGAAGGTGCAAACAAAATTACAAGATAACATGAACTATAGTCATCACATCAGAAAAGAAGCGCAGCTGCTCAAGAAGCGGAACAATAAAGCCAAAGAAAAGGAAGAGGAGAATAACAAGAAGAAGATGATGAACAATCATGAAAGGAAACGGTACCCTCTTCTGTGTTTCTGGGAGCTTCCTGAATATATGAAGGACAACGAATACATTCTGCGTTATTACAGAGCCAATTGGCCTCTCAAACAAGCTCTCTTCAGCGTCTTCCGTTGGCATAACGAGACTTTGAATGTTTGGACGTAATTCCCAATTCATTAACCTCTCTCTCTTTCTTTATTATTTTCTACTTTACATGCTCATGGATCCATTTCTGGTGATTTTATTAGGCATTTGGTTGGGTTTGTTCTGTTTCTTGGATTGACGCTGGCCAATTTGATGAAGCCTCGTGTGGTTGATCTCTTAGGCCTATTTACCAGGTACCTAATTCATCCTTTCATTTTCTTCTCATCCAAATCTGCTGATCATTAGCGATGTTTATGTATCATATGTCCGTGTTATTTGTATTTTAATATGTATTATGCTGACTGATTTTGCCGTGCAAATAGAATTGTAGTATCTTTTGTGAAGGAAAAGTAAAACAAGAATTAAGTATAATTTGAAGCTAGACCGTATATACCATGACTAATTAGTGGAGTTTAAAATTAATTTCCTAACTAGTGATGTTTATGCGTTGTAAGTTGTAAGTATTTTTAGTAATGATGTAAGGTGTAAGATTCCAACCATAAAGACGCTGGACATGTTTAGTTTCTAAATTGGAGGACCACAAAACAAACCGTCCAATTAACACTTGCCAAATTAAACTTTATATGCAACTTGCAGTTGAAGTAATTCAACAGCAAATTGCTTTTCTCCATCTTCCATTATTACGTGACATGCATTAATCTAATGTACACCATGATTACATAGTATCTTTTCTTAATATTAATTTTCAACTAAATATGGATATCATGATTTAGGTCATTCTCTTCAAGTGCAGAAAAGAATGTTTCCCAAAACTTCAAAGATTTGTTCCTGGTAAGTGACCTTACACTTACACTTGCAAACTTCAAAATGTGACTGTGTCTTTAACTGAGTGTAAACTACAAATAAATTTGCAGGGAACAACAACAATACTATTTGATTTGAAACAGCAAGCACCAATGAAAATGGAGCCAAAGTCTTTAGGTGTAGTTATAGCAGCAAGGTGGCCATTCTTTGTTTTCTTGTGTGGTTCCATGTTCTGCCTCCTTTCAAGCAGCATCTGCCACCTATTCTCATGCCACTCCCATTCCTTAAACCTCTTCCTTTTGAGAATTGACTATGTTGGCATCACAGTGATGATTATAACCTCATTCTTCCCTCAGATTTACTATGTCTTCCTATGTCAGCCTCACTGGCAACTCCTCTATCTTGCTGGGATCACAGCCATGGGGCTATTCACCATTGCAACCTTGCTTTCGCCAACCCTTTCGACCGGAAAATACCGTGGATTCAGGGCAATGTTGTTCTGCTCCATGGGACTATTTGGAATTGTGCCTGCAATTCATGCTTCAATTGTGAACTGGGGCAATCCTAGGCGCAATGTTACCTTAGCATATGAATGTACCATGGCCTTGTCTTACCTTGTAGGAACATTGTTCTATGTGACTCGTGTCCCCGAACGGTGGAGGCCGGGGTGGTTTGACATTGCAGGACACAGCCACCAAATTTTCCATGTTCTGGTGGTATTTGGAGCATTAGCACATTATGCAGCCACCCTTAAGATGCTTGATTGGCGTGACAAATTTGGGTGTGACAATGGCACTGGCATGGCTCAATAATGATACATATCATTGTTATATCTACCATTTCAAATATATATAAATGCAGCATAAAATTGGTTATTATTTTTAAGGTAGTTGTTTAGCTATGAGAAATGTTGTTAACTTATAATTTGACAGGTTACTGTGGAGAGATAAGGAGCATTGTCTTCATTCTTCAAGCAACTGTGAGATAATTAGAAGTTGTCAAATTGAAACATCAATTCTTGTACTCAATGTATGTCTCAGTCTGGTGCCATATATATGTTATTTCATTTTTTATTCAATTTGTCAGTCACTGTATGATTGTATCTGAATTACAGTATACATAAATTGTTTATTCTCTTTTCAATTTGTCCCCTTGCATTGTATGGTATCTTCTCAATTCTCCAAGAAATAGAAAACTAGATACAGGGTAGGGTCTTCATACCAAGTCTGAAATGCAAATTCCTGATTCTACTTTGACTCAAATAAATGTCACTAGATGCCGTAATCTTCATGTTGACGCAACAATCCTTAAACTTTATATTTTTCTGGGGCTACTGTTGCCTTTAACTACAAACAACATAACTAATAGCAAAAACTGTAAAACCATGTTAATATAATAAGTTAATGTACCCTTGCAACTGCTTCTTATGCTCTCACACCTCACATGAGCATACTTAACTCCCTAAATGAAGCATAAAAAGTAAAAACCATTATATATGGTAACCACTAACTCTGAGGTAAGAAAATCAATTAAATAACATTATGAAGATGATACTAATTTGTACCTTGTCATGCATGAAGAAAATGAGGAGTACTAACTCTGGGTGTTTGCCTGAACGTATGATGTTATGCACATGATACTTGACTTAATTTGGGTTAGAACTTAGAAGCCTCAACTTGTGGCTCATGAATTGCTTTTTTTAGGTTAATAATGACAAATAAGACTTGCAATATTCCAACTTATCTCTTGCTTCAATAAGTGTAAATTGGTTGGCGCTTCTTATAAAAAGGGTGTCTTTTCCCAACATTGGTAACGACTCAAGAGTAGAGGAGGACAAGTTGGTGGGCCATGGCTGATGATGCCATCATATTTATTTGTTATGTTGTTTGCTTCTATTTCTATTGTCTAGAAAAAGCCACTGATTTCTTTCATTAGAAATATGAATTCATATTTCTTGAGATAAGATTATATAACAGTACCTTTCCTTTTCCTTTAATCTGATGTGATGTTGTAACCAATCAATCAATAATTAACATTAAACAAAAGTAAAGAGGCCAACCCAAGGGATGTGTGAGTCAGAGTAGTGAATGAAGGAAAGCAATGAAACTGAAAGGTTTGAGATCCCAAATATGTTTTTTGGTTCTGTTATTGTTTCTCCTCAATTTCTCCCTTGTTTTCTTCACTCCCTCAAATGAAGAACAACACCAACATCTACAAGAGCTTCTCTCCACAGCTGCAAATACTGATTCACTGCAGAGAATTGAAGCTGGTTTGGCACGGGCACGAGCCTCCATTCTTGAAGCTATCAGGTCCAGCAGCAACCACGTACCAAAACCAAAAGGATCCATTTACTTGAATCCTCAAGCTTTTCAGCAGTAAGTGGCATACTCATTCATAAACATAAATGATTAAAAATGTGTTGGTATATGTTATCTACTAAGCAGCAGCATGATGTTGAGTTTGAGTTTGAGTAGGAGTCAGAAGGAGATGAAGAAGAGATTGAAAGTGTGGGTGTACAAGGAAGGAGAACAACCATTGGTGCATGATGGACCTGTTAACAACAAATACGTAATTGAGGGACAATTCATTGATGAAATAGAAAACAACAACAAGAGCTCCTTCAGTGCTAAGAATCCAGAACATGCCCATGTGTTCTTCATTCCCATGAGTGTATCTAAGATCATTCGCTATGTTTACAAGCCAAGAAGGACGAGATATGATTATGATCCTCAGAGACTACAGCTTCTGGTGGAGGATTACGTTGCCCTTGTTGCAACCAAGTACCCTTTTTGGAACAGAAGCAGAGGTGCTGACCACTTTCTCCTTTCATGCCATGATTGGGTCCGTATCTTGCTTAATCTTTTTCACATCAAGAATCGTTGTATGATTTTACTTTTTTAACTAAATTATCACCTAACAAATTTAGAGTATCAATCACATGAAGTTATCTGCATGGAGTTTTCCCTCTTATTTTATTTTTAAAATATTGTCACCGCCACTTATATGCTTCTAAATTGAAGATATTTACATACAGCTGACTTCCTCTTCTTTTTTTTTTTTATTAACGACGGTTAGATGATTTGAAATTAAATTATTGTGTAATAATTTAAAACTACTAATTTGCAAGTGAAAAATGTTATCCACACACATTTTTAGCATACATATATTTTAGTGTTTACTAAAATGTATGTATAGTGGACTCGTTTTCAAGTTATTGTAATTGCCAGTCGAGTTTTGAATTAAGAGGATTTTTTTTATCATAATTAAGAGGATGTTTAAGAACACCATCATAAGGCAATGGTTGAATTGATGGAACAGGGTCCCAGAATTTCAGATGCAAATCCGAAACTCTTCAAGAACTTCATAAGGGTACTGTGCAATGCCAACACCTCAGAAGGGTTTGTACCCAACAGAGACGTGTCCATCCCAGAAGTGTACCTGCCAGTTGGAAAGCTAGGCCCACCAGACAAGGCCCAACAGCCAAACAAAAAGACAATATTAGCCTTTTTCGCAGGTGGGGCCCATGGTAATATTAGAAAAAAGTTGCTCAAGCGTTGGAAGGACAAAGACAAACAAGTCCAAGTTCATGAGTACCTTGAAAAGGGCCAAGACTACACAAAGTTGATGGGCCTAAGTAAGTTCTGCTTGTGCCCTAGTGGGCATGAAGTTGCAAGCCCTAGGGTTGTGGAAGCAATTTATGCAGGGTGTGTCCCAGTTATAATTTGTGATAATTACTCTCTGCCCTTCAGTGATGTCCTTAATTGGAATCAATTCTCCATGCAAATTGAAGTTAGGAGAATACCGGAAATTAAGACTATTTTGCAAAATGTAACACAAGAAAAGTATATGGAGTTGTATTTTAGTGTGAGGAAGGTTAGAAGGCATTTTGTGATAAATAGGCCTGCTAGGCCATTTGATTTGATTCATATGATACTTCACTCAATATGGTTAAGAAGGCTAAATTTTCGTCTATGAAATATTTTTTTTTAAGTAACTCATGTCTTTGAAAAATGACTCAAAAAATAAAACTTGAATATTTGTGTGTATTGAATATGTTAATTTTAACTACTTTTAATATTTAGTTACTGTATATATAAATTTTAAGAGAAAACGGTATACATTTTCAAACAAATTTAAAAATAACAAATGAGAGATTTATTAATTTGGCAAATTTAGTAAATAATCTTATTAGTTTGGGAAATTTATTTATTCCAAATAACAAAAATTATAAATAATATTGAACGTGATCTTTTCCTCATATGTGAAAGATAACAACTGGCTAGAAAATAATTAATGCAAAAATTATATATTTTGGAATAAATATTTTAAAAAATTCTTGCTTTGGAGTTTGGAATAGTTTCTTGTTTAAAATATAAATTTACTTTTTTAAAAGACAGTTATTCAATATTCTTATGTCGTCAACCGGAACAAAAATAAATATTAAATTACTGTTATATCAATTAATTATTATATTTTTAATTTGGTCAAAGAGTTCGTCATTTTATTCATATTTGAATCTATTTTAGAAGATAAGAATAATATATTTTTAGGAATATATATACATGTATAATAAAACAAATAAGAAAAATTCTATCATGAAGACAACTAAGTGTCTTTTGATGAGTATATTACTATATTTAGAAATTTATCTCTCTTTCTTAATTGCACATCAGATTTTAATAGCACAAATCAATGATTAAGATTTAATATCCTCATTAGAAAACACTTTAGTATCTTGATCATAGATCTTTCCAACAAATAAACATACTGTAATTTATTCTTAAGAATATTAAAACAATTTTCAATAATTTA
>JASCZI010060717.1:28114-44887 GCA_036250425.1 Stylosanthes scabra | reverse complement strand
CTCAGTCCTTCGCCAACACCGGCTCTCTCGTCACCTGCGTCAAGAACTTTCCAGAAAGCCGCGGCGTCGTTTTGGGAATCTTGAAAGGCTACGTCGGACTCAGCGGCGCAATCATCACTCAATTATACTCCGCCATTTACTACGACGACACCAAGGCTTTAATTCTTTTCATCGGTTGGCTTCCCGCCGCCATCTCCTTCGCTTTCCTCCGCACCATCCGCTACATGAAGCCCGTTCGAAATCCTAACGAGCTTAAAGTCTTCTTTAACTTCCTTTACATCTCCCTCGGCCTCGCTGGTTTTCTTCTCGTCATGATCGTTATTCAGAAGAGAGTTAACTTCACTCAGAGCGAGTTCGGTATAACGGCTGCTGTTGTTCTTATCTTGCTCTTCCTCCCTCTCGCGATTGTTGTCTTGGAAGAGATCAAGATCTGGGAGGCCAAGAAGCTTGCCTTAGTTGATCCTTCTCCAGTGAAGATCGTCACCGACAGACAAAAGGTTAAGGCCGAGGAGGTTAAGAAACAAATTGAAACAAACAACGACAGCAGCAGCAACCTCACATCCCAACTACAAGAAGTAGAAGAAACTAAATGGTGGCAGAATGTATTTAATCCACCGGCGCGAGGTGAAGATTATACTATACTCCAAGCACTCTTCAGCATTGACATGCTAATCCTCTTCATTGCTTGCATTTCCGGGATTGGAGGAACGTTGACCGCGATTGACAACCTTGGTCAAATAGGAACCGCTCTCAAATACCCAAAGAAGAGCATAAGCACGTTTGTGTCACTAGTGAGTATCTGGAACTACCTGGGACGTGTTTTCTCCGGGTTCGTTTCAGAGCATTTCTTGCAGAAATACAAATTCCCAAGGCCTCTGATGTTGACTTTGACTTTGTTGCTGTCATGCGTTGGTCACCTTCTCATAGCATTCGACGTAAAGGATGGTCTCTACATAGCTTCTGTGATAATTGGTTTTAGCTTTGGTGCGCAATGGCCTTTGCTTTTTGCCATAATCTCAGAGCTCTTTGGTCTCAAATACTACGCAACTTTGTATAACTTTGGAAGCGTGGCGAGTCCTCTTGGGTTGTACGTTCTGAACGTGAGAATCACTGGTCATTTGTATGACAAAGAAGCCAGGAGGCAATTGGCGGCGTTGGGGATAAAGAGAAAAGCAGGGCAAGAACTGAGTTGTATTGGTGTCAAGTGTTTTAGATTGTCTTTTATTATTATCATTGCTGCTACTTTCTTTGGTGCCATTGTTTCTCTCTTTCTAGTGGCAAGGACTAGGGAGTTTTACAAGGGGGATATTTACAAGAGGTACCGGGACCAGGCGGCGGCCGCGGACGGGACTGAATTGGCCGTGGTGGAGGAGAACGGTGGTGGTGGGAAGACAGGGCATCAAGACAACAATGCCAAAGAAGATGGTGAGCAAGTGGAGAGATCTAATTAGGTGTTTAGGAGTAGGACAAACAAGAAAAAGTCAATGTACATCAAAATTAACGTTACTACTATAAACAAAGAAAGTATATTGATATGGTCAATTACCGATCATGTAGAAAGGTTCAATATTGTAACATTATAAGTGTTACGTTATTATTGCTGCTATACATTTTCTTTCTTTTTTCTTTTTCTTTGCCGTGTTGTATACTTCTCAATTGAGTCATCTACACAAAGTGTCAAAGTGACGTGCCCATTATCAATCCATATCCTACTTCGAACTATGAATATAATCAACCGTGTTATAAGATGGTATAGCTTAATTATTTTTTTACTGACAGTTAATCAGAACATTTAAAGTATATTGCTAAACTATTAGACTCTAAACGTGTTAAATTGTTTAAGGATTATAGTAGGTATCTAAAATTCAGCTAAACCAAATCAGTCATAAGTATAAAAGAGAAAGTCTTATAAACTATGAATGAGTTATGATAGTGATAATGTAGATGAATTATGAATGATAATGTTTTTAAATTTTAGATGATAATTTTTTAAAAAAATTTAGATAGGCTCTCTAAATTTTATGAGTTGATATTGAATTATGCATTGGAAGGAATATAGAAAGTGATACCGGTATCACTAAGTTGATACCGTATTACTTTAAAGGAATGCCAATTAGAATATGTCATGTGTGGAACTCATTAATACATGTTAATTAAATAATGTTATGTGGGACCTAAATTGATACTAAATTAAAACCAAACATTGGAGCAATAAATTTCATTTTCATCTCAAATCATATATGGTCCCACAAATATTTACATGACATCTTGTGGGACCCAAAATAAATTTAAAACTAATACTAGCATTGGAGATGCTCTAAAAACTCTTTAATATTGGTTCTGTAGCACTATTGTTTTTCTTACTGAATAATATTATGTAACCAATAAAAATTCAGCCAATATCAGTTAACAACTTAAATTGGATATCTTATTTTTTAAATTTCGAATGTTCTGTTTTTTTTTTAAAAAAAATATCTATGGAGTTATATGTATATTTGATTTTCAAAAGTATTTAATTTTCAAAAGTTCTTAATTAAGTGGTATATGATTTTCTATTTTTAATGTTTTGGATGTTCTCCTTTTAGGTCTAATTTGTTAGTTAAAAAAATATTAGTTACTTATAATTTTCTTTACTTATTTTACCCAACTAAGTTCTAACCAAATTATTTTTTTAATATTAAATATAAAATGATTTAAATAATACATATATACATACACAAATACTTGGTAGGTGATTTAGTGGTTGCATTTTAGCATGCAGATAGTATTTTTTATTGTAGAATAAAAGTGTTGATCAATATAAGTTAAATTAGTAATATTATATGTATACTTATTTTACCAACTAAGTTCTAACCAAATTATTTATTTTATATTAAATAGGAGATTACATCGATGTCAAATAAAATTTTATTTTGATGTTATTTTTATAGTATTTGACACTGAAATAATTTTTTATTTGTTAGTATAATAATAAATAATTTGATTAAATTTGGTTCCTCAAAATATATATATATATATAGTATTATTGTAAATTAAAATCGTCATGAATTAACATTTTATAGTTAATAATAATTGCATAAGAAAATGGATTATATATTAGTTTTCTTAAGGTGGTAGTTGATATAGTTAATGTGAGGTGGAAACAAGAGGTTGTGTACCAATAAAAAAAAAATTCAATGTATAGATCAATAGGAGGTGGAAATATGCAAGAACAACCAACGTGCTTAGGTAGGGAAAATATTAAATTTTTTCATGAAAATGAAATATAGGAAGAAAGAATGGAACATGGACGATTTTGGAATATAAGGCAAATATATATTAAGAAGCATAATTATAAAAGCATATGCATGAAATAAGTGAAACATACATGAATAACAATTAAATTTAAAAAGGCAACGATGGTAGACCAAGTGTATGTGCCGTTATCAATATCCAATTATTATTTTCTTAGGACGAATGAAAGAAGACAATTGCCAAACAGTCATATTAGAGTTGGTATCTTCTAAGCCTATAAAAACTACTGATTTCATCGTAACTAGTCGAGTGAGTTCTTTTATTTTTCATGGGAAATAAGAGTTCTGACGGGTTTTGAAAAGTACGAACCACGCTATTTCTCCCAACAAGTTTGTCATTTTCCTGAGAAACACCACAACACCAGTACATCATTCAATTTGTTTTCACTAATATCGCATTAACTTGCATTGCAATTGAAATCTCCATATGACCAAGGAGAATCATTAGCTATGGTTATTTGATTTTTGTTTTTGTTGATGTTGAATCATTGGAACGAAAAAGGAAAAAAGTCGTCGTGAAAGAGAATGAAGAATTGGGATTTGTAGGATTTGATGTTTTCTTTCTTTAATTTGATCTTAAAATTTATAATTTTTTTAAATATTAGATTGATGTAGTCCTTAACTCTCTATAGTTCGGCCTATCAAATTCAAAATTCGGCCTGCTACACTTATATATGACTCTGCCCATTATGCATATAGCTCAGCCTATTATGCATACAACTCGGCCCATTAAGCTATAGCTCGGTCCAATAGAGCTCGACCCACTATAGCTCAGCAGAGCAATTTTATAAGTTGGCCCAAATAGTGTATAGCAAAAACACGGGCAAAACACTTCGAATAATCAATACATGAATATTTTAACTAACTCGAATGTTCTGATCAACAACACATTAGAATTCCTTAAACCTTGACCGAGCTTATCATCAACAGGTTTGACTTCCACTAAGCTCGGCACATACACATCTAACTCTAACTAACTATAGTTTAACTCAACTGAGTACATCTAGCATCTATAAATTAACCTAGTTTACGATATGTAAAATATGCTCTTATTTCTCTTCTCATTTAACTCTTAAAATAAACACATTTTGACTTGAACGTGGAGTGTCTTTTCAGGTGTCATTCCCTGTCGTTCCACGAGCTAACCAAGGTGACCTTCCTCCCTAAAGCTCCGCCGAACAGTCTCATCATCGGAAGAGCTCTACTCCAACAACCTGCCAAAACATAGATTAGATTATTTGATTTTTATTTCTTCAAAGATACTTTTGTTATAACAATAAAAAAAATTATTATTTGATCTTTTAAAAAATGATAAAAATATATATTTATAATTATTTATTAAAATATTTTCATATTTATAATGATATAATAATATAAGTTCTAATAAATTCAATCCGTACTTTTTATCATATTAATACGTATTTATTAGTCACTTCGCCTGACAAATACTTTTTTTTTCTTCTAATGGATAAGAATATAATACATAAGCATATGTGGTTGTTAGGGGAAGATTTAGGATAGAAGAGAAATTAAAAAATTAGGGAAGAAGATAAAAATTAGAAGAAAAAAAAAGAGAATTTCCAAAAAGAAGCAAAAAAAGGAAAGAAATAATCATTTTATTTATAATATGCTTGATTGATTATAATGATTATCTATTATTTATAGTAAAATATCAATTTTATAGATTTTTCTAAAAATCACACTAAATGATATCAAACCCTAAACTTATACATGTATCATTACATTCCCCTTATCAACTTGTGAAAATCCTAATTCAAAATTTAAATCCTAAATACAGTGAATAAAAATGCCACCAGGATCCCATTGTTTATGGTCAAGCCCATCATGATAAAAACTTATACAAAAATAAACAGATGCATAAAATAGATGAACAACAACCCAATCTGTTTCTTCTTGTTATGGGCCTTGATTTTTAGGGTTAGGCCCAACTCATGAAGGGGATCAATTCACCATTCTCATTCTTGAAGCTGCTGCTAAACATGAAGAGGGAGGGTACCACGCTTCCTCTCTGCCTCACCCATGCGATCTTAGGCGATGCATCCGTTAGCTCTTTGTTCATCATGATCACGTCATCAGCCAGCTCGACCACTGCCGTCCAGCTCCTGTCAATTCGTGGAGAACCTCAATCATCGCATCTTTCGGCTGCACCTGCGCCCGAAAGCGCCATCCCTTCTTACTCCGTCTCGGTTCGAGCCTCCTCGCGGTTCCAAGGAAGGACAGCCGCCAGGAGACGCGGCAGCGTGAGAAGTACAAACCGCCTCAAGCGTCACGTAAGGAGACCTCCATCTGTCACTCTCGCGACGACGTCATCCTCGACGTTGCCACTAACCGCGTTCCTCACTCCCTTCGCCGGTCAGAGAGGAACACCGCCACGAACCACCGAGAACCACCCTCTACTGCTTCGATGACACCTTCTGCCCTAATCACTGCCATTGAAGCTTCGCCCAAGGCCACTGAAGCTACCTAATCGGGAATCCCATACGATAGCTTTGGTGGAGGTTGTCACCATCTCTGCTCTGGCCAATTAAAGATTTGTGTGCTTCACCTTCCCGTTCACAACGGGGTCGTCCTCGATGCCGGTTCTGACATGATCGGTGACTTCACCATGGTCGGTAAGAGCTGTTTTGGTTGAATCCTTCAAGTGTGTTCCAATTTCATTACCATCGAAATAGTTTGCTACTGTTTGTGCAATAATTTATGAGTGAAGATCCGCTGGGTTTGGATTAGTTGTTTGAATTTCCGATGATGAACTTTGAAATTTTGGTTAATTTTCTGGATCTGTAATTTCTGTTACACCTCCTTCATCAATTTTAGATTCTGGTTTTGATTTTCCTTTTTTGATTTTGAATTTTGCTGAATTTGAGTTTCTGATTCTTGCTTTTGAAATTCTGGATCTGAATTTTGCTAGATCTAAACTTGAATTTATGGATTTGTGTGTTCATCTTCCTCCAAATTTAATTCGCAGATCCTTGCTTTGAGCCAAGCATCTAACAGAGACCTGTAATTTTTTCCACCAATTTCCCTATGAATATGGACTTATAATCCATTGATAAAACAAGAAATTAGAATTGCTTGATCCGTGACACCAACAATGTGAGCATGAGCAGAAAATTCATCGAAATAGTCATTTGCACTATGATTGAGTTAAGCAAACTACCATAGAAGGAAGAAATGGTAATTAATGAAAGCACCATTGTTAGAAGGAAGATTTAGGATAAAAGAGAAATTTGGAAATTGGGGAAGATGATAGAAATTAGATAGAAGAGAAAATCTCCAAAAGGAGCCAAAAGAGAAAATAAATAATCATTTCATTCATAATATGCTTGATTGATTGTATTGATTATCTACTATTTATAGTAAAATACCAACTTTTTAGATCTTTCTAAAAACTACATTAAATTATATTAAACCTGAACCTATACATGTATCAATGCTTCACATTTCTGTTCATGATAATGACGTTTTCTCTAGATGGATTTTTTTTTATAAATAGTTTTTCATTTTAATTTTTACTATAGCTAGTTAATCATAAATCAGAACTTCAACTACCATGCATGAACGAATGAAACATTTAACATACATTAGCGCGCTTGAGATGAGTAGTTAATACTGAATAATCCATGGTTATTGATTTCTAAAAATGATCCTCGCTGAATCAAACAATCAATAAATAGGTTTAATGCAGATCCTTGACATAAAGACAAAAAATCACAAGTCTTCGGCGTGTACAAGTCAACAAGTAAACAAAAAAATAATATTTCATAGATCCGTAGTATTTCTGGGTTTACAGTTTACACCAATATTTTATGATCTTTTCTTTCCCACTTAATTTTTTTTCTTGTTCTTATTTTTTTCTGCTGAATCATATAAATGATATAATTAAGTATGTTCTCACGTTTTATTAAAATAAAAATACAAAATCTAAAATTAATAATTTTCATAATTATTAAATAGATAATAATTTAAATATGTTTATTTTTAAAATATTAAAAAATAACTATAAATATAATTTAGAACTTCTAATTAATTTTTTAAAAAAAATATTATATACTACACAAAATTAATTATTATATATTAATTTATTAAATTAATACTTATTTAAATCCACTTATACGAAGTTATTTGTTATACTCTATTAAATAATTTAACTAAAATATAATGATTTAAATTGATAATTTTACGTGAAATCAAGGCATCTTTTATTAATCTTTTAAGTAAAATGGAGTCCATGACTCACTAAGTCAACAAAAGAGTCTCAATGGTGAGAGAAGTGATCCTCTCACTCTCACTGCCAGTCCATATATTCATTACTCCTTCCTTCCCCACTTCTCCCAAAACACCCCCATTCCTCTCTTATCTCTCTCTCTCTAATCATTTATAGCTATGGCGGTTACAGGAGGAGGAGGAGGAAGAGGTTCTTCCATGGCGGCGGACATGAAGAACATAACCGTCCAAGTGATAACAGGACGGTGGTTCGTGGTGTTCGCCTCCTTCCTAATCATGTCAGCCTCAGGAGCCACCTACATGTTCGGCCTCTACTCCAACGACATCAAAACCTCCCTCGGCTACGACCAAACCACCCTCAACCTCCTCAGCTTCTTCAAGGACCTCGGCGCCAACTTGGGCGTCTTCTCCGGCCTCATCAACGAGTTCACCCCTCCCTGGGTCGTTCTCGCCATGGGCTCCCTCATGAACTTCTTCGGCTACTTCATGATCTGGCTCTCCGTCACTTCCAAGCTTCCCAAACCAAAACACTGGCAAATGTTCCTCTACATCTTCATCGGCGCCAACTCTCAGTCCTTCGCCAACACCGGCTCTCTCGTCACCTGCGTCAAGAACTTCCCTCGCACCCGCGGCATCGTCATCGGAATCTTGAAAGGCTACGTCGGATTAAGCGGCGCTATCATCACTCAGCTGTACTATGCTTTCTACTACGACGACTCCAAGGCCTTGATTCTTCTCATAGGGTGGCTCCCTGCTGCTATCTCCGTCATCTTCCTCCGAACTGTTCGATACATGAAGCCCGTTCATCAGCGCAACGAGATCGGTGTCTTCTACAAGTTCCTTTACATCTCCCTCGGCCTCGCCGGATTCCTTATGGTTATGATCATTGTTCAGAAGAACACCACTTTCAATCAGACAGAGTACGGTGCCAGCGCCGCCATGGTCCTCTTCCTTCTCTTCCTCCCTCTTGCTGTTCTCTTCGGCGAAGAGTTTAAGATCCGTCAGAATCAGAATCAGAAGCATTCCTCCGTTGATGATCCCTTACCGGAGGTGAAAGTAGTAGCGGCCGCCGCAGCCGAAGCAGAGAATAATAATAATCATCACATTAACAACAAATTAGTAGAAAGCAGATGGTGGGAAAATGTTTTGAGTCCACCGGAGAGAGGTGAAGACTATAACATACTCCAAGCTCTGTTCAGCATAGACATGTTGATATTGTTCTTCGCCGGAACATGCGGTTGCGGGGGAACGTTAACCGCAATCGACAACTTGGGCCAAATTGGAACCTCCCTTGGGTACCCAAAGAAAAGCATAAGCACGTTTGTGTCGCTAGTGAGTATATGGAACTATCTCGGACGAGTGTTTTCCGGGTTTGTTTCGGAACACATGCTGATAAAGTACAAATTCCCAAGACCTCTCATGTTCACCATGATTCTTCTTTTGTCTTGTGTTGGACACTTGCTAATAGCATTCAATGTGCCCAACAGTTTGTATGTGGCTTCTGTGATAATTGGATTCGGTTTTGGTGCCCAGTGGCCTTTGATTTTTGCCATTGTTTCGGAGGTGTTTGGGCTCAAGTACTATTCAACTCTGTATAACTTTGGAGGCATGGCGAGTCCGATTGGGTTGTATGTGCTGAATGTGAGGGTGACTGGGCATTTGTATGACAAAGAAGCTAAGAGGCAATTGGCGGCATCTGGGATCAAAAGACATGCTGGTCAGGAATTGAATTGTGTTGGGACCAGTTGCTACAAGCTGTCCTTTCTTATAATTGCTGCAGCTACTTTTGCTGGTGCTATTGTTTCGCTTATTCTGGTGGTTAGGACATACAGCTTCTATAAAGGTGACATTTACAAGAGGTACACGGTGGAGGAAGAGGAGGAGAAGAAGGAGGTGCGTGGCTGCGGTTCATGACGGCCGCGAAAATGGACAAGGAACTAAAGTTGTCACGGCGTAATCATCAAGAAAAATGTTTATATAACTCATTTTTCTTATAAGTAGTTATAGTGTATTGTTGTTATAGCAGTGACAAGTAGTTAAGAAAGAAAAGTGTGTTATCTTATCACTTAATTTGTCTAATTATTACAGGTTTATTTGGAAATGAGCAAAACTCACTATTCAGTATTCACACACAATTTTCTTAATGTAAGAAAAAAGAAAAAACTAAAGATGTAATTAATTGAATAAATCTATGTGTACTGTGCATATAATATTGTGCATATAATATTATTGTAATTAATTAATATGTATTATATTAAATAATTTAATTAAATCTGCTAAAATATATATAAAAAATAAGTACACATGTTAGGTAAGTGTATGAAATTGTGTTATATTAAATCATTGAGACCCACTTTATTTTGTAGTAAATGGAGCAATGTTATAAGACTTTCACATTTTTTTCAAGCACATAGTTAGTTAATTAAATAATTAGTATATTTTTAGAAACTAATATTAAAAAAATGTCTAAATACCTTAATAAAATATGTGTTAGTTAAAAATGTTAGCCTAAACAATAAAATATGTTGACTTTTTATAGCTTTAATTCCATTTGTAAATGTCTTGTAAATCTCTGCAAATTCTGACAATGCTAGTTAGAGGTATACAGAGAGTTTTATTTCGCAAGCCGCTGGGCATTGGCAAGGAAGAAATAATGCAGTGACTTTAATTTGTTGTGATTGATTGTCACCAAAAAAATATATATATTTATTTGTTATGATTGATAAAATGGTAATACAGGTAGGTCAACCGTTGTTCTTTTGTACTCTTTCGCTTCAATCATATGAGAATTTAAGTTTTTTTTATTTAAATAGGTAAAGATAAAGAGGAAAACTTGAGGGCATCACATTTTATCTTTTCTTCCCAACATTTTTAGTAAGCAAGCATATATTTTCTCAGTTTTACATTAACTTATAAAAATACAACAATTTTATTTTTACATCAAAATCAGTTATTATCTATTTATATATGAATATATTTTAATATATATATATATAATTTTATATTTTTAATGTGTATTTTGTATTTTAATATATATTATAACATTAGTAGCTAATTTTAGTGTGCAAGTAACATAACTCATAAAAATATAATAATAAATTAAATATTAATTTTTTTTCTCAGCTCAATTTAAGAGTTTACCGTTGACAATTGAATTTTTTTTTTTTTATCAATGTTCATTCACACTTAACCTTAATCATACTTATTATGGACAAATATCAGCTAAGGATTATAATTATATGAGTGTTGATTTGTTGAATATCTGACCTCATCTTATGTTTTCGTGATTTGTGTATGTGAACATATATACTCGCGTGAAAGAATAATAGATCATTTCATGATGGACTTTTATTATTGAGTATTCATGATGGACTTTTATTATTGAGTAATCAATCCAATCGTTGAATTGGATAAAGTTGCTCACCTAGCTAGGAATTTTAGTTTGAGATGAAATAGTTATGTGTTATTAATTTGGAATGAACTAATAAGAATAATAATACAATAATAAGAAATAACACACAAAATTTATTGCTTTCAAAATCTGGCTTAAAATGTTAAATTTGATTATTTTGATAAATTTATCGAAGATTTTGGTCCAAATACACTTGTTACAAGAAAAAAAATGCTCATTTAAATCATAACTTTCAGTACAATGCCTTATTTCACTCAAATTCTTGAATTTTGAGGCATATAGATTGGTCTTTCGCGTGCTTGGAAGTTGGAATTTTTTCCTTTCTTTTTTTCCTTCAAGTTGCCTAGCGCACATTGAACCAATAGTTATACTTATATAGTTATATATATTCTTTTTTGGAAAGGCTTTTGAGTTTTAAGGGAGAGCACTAATGGCTTAAATTAGTGGAACAAAATTATAGAATTCCAAGTGATAATAACATTTCACAATAACAAATTAAAGAATAGACTAATACAAAACAAAGAATTTTTTTTTACAATAATGAGTTTTTGATGATATATATTCACCGTTACCGATAACAATAATTCTATCCGAACGAATTATTTAATCAATCAAGTTATTTATTTTATACTAAATAGAATACTATTTTGATGTTAAATAAAATTTTATTTAGATGCTATTTTTTATACTATTTCAGACCGAAATAATATTTTATTTAATATAAAGATAAATAATTTAGTTGGCCAAAATCATTTGTTCAAATAGCATTATCCTATTTTTAATAGTATTTTGTTTAATTAAAATAAAATTATTAATCAAATATCATGTTAAATTGATATATACAGTGCAAAGCATCTTGTATTAACATAGAATCTAGAAAAAGAGCCACACTTAAGTATAATGAACTAATTAATTAATTAATTAATGTAGATTTAATCACAATTTAAATTCATAATTAAAGGTTACATAAAGATAGCTCATGTAAAAATGTTGGATGCATAAATCCAGCATAATTGTGTTGATGATCAGAGTCAAGATGCATTGCCAAATTGCTATATATGTTATTTTACCTAATTATGGATGTAGTGATATATATTAGTCAAATGAATTACATGCCCTCTTTGAATGCATGCCAATCACAAAAAGCATAGTAGGAAATTAGGGAGAAGCTTAAAGAGCATTTCTAAATGTTAGAATTTTATTTCAATTTCACTTTGAATCATACAAAATGACACATTAGTTTTTACGGGACTACCTATTATAAATAGAAAAAAAAATATTTTAAAGACTAATAATTTTTATTTATATTAGCCATTAATTTGTTAATTTTGATTAGTACATATATTTTGATAATATATTTGAGTACTTCTTTTAATATCAATCAATAAAAATATGCTGATTGGTTAAAATAAATTGATTCTTTGTTAAAATTAAAATCATTTCTCTAAAATGAAATATCATATTTTATCAATCATCTCCAATATATTAAAACATTATATATATATATATATATATATATATATATGTCAACTATGAAATAAGTTTTGAAAAAAATTAAAATAATGATTGAGAGGAAAGGTGTATCATACTTAACTAAAAAATGATGAATGTATTATCATTTTACGTTGATGGAGATGTTAATTAGCTGCTTTTATGTTAGTTATTGTTTGTTCTGGTTTTAGCAAGTTGTAACTGATAGTTAGTTATTGTTTCTAAGTCAGCACTAGTTGGATAGTTTAACTGGCAATGTTAAATCAATTAGGAGTTAGGAAAAGCTATAAATAGCAGTACCTACTTGAAATATAAATTAGATTATTAGATTCACTCATTCTATTTTCTGCATCGAACGAGAAGTTCATATCCTCCACATTTTCCCCTCAACTTCACTCACATACTTCTCTCTCAATTATCTTATAAAAAGTCTCAACATTTTGAGACAATTATGTTATAAGTTTAACTATATATTTATAAATTATTATAAAAAATTAGTTACTGTGTAATCAACTTTTAATATTCCGAAAATGGAGAAATTTTGAAAAAAGTTTTAGGCTAGAAAAAAGAGTTGAGCAACCAACGTTAGGGTCATAAAAAATGGCATCTTTGAATTTAAATATTTTAAAATTGATAAAGTAATGAAATGAGGGAGTTAATTATTATTATTAAATTTGTATTTTTTATTAAATATAAATTTTATTATCTTAATTTAAGAATGATTATTAATTAATAATTCATTTTATCACTTTAAAACAGCTTAATATGTAATCTTCATCCATTGAACTTAGTCGGTATATGAAATGGGCTTATAGAAAAGGATGGATAATTAGATAATATCCCACACAGATTACAGAATACATTTGAATGGGCACAATATGTGCAACCATCAT
Organism: Stylosanthes scabra; assembly: GCA_036250425.1. Classification (NCBI taxonomy): domain Eukaryota; kingdom Viridiplantae; phylum Streptophyta; class Magnoliopsida; order Fabales; family Fabaceae; genus Stylosanthes; species Stylosanthes scabra. The sequence goes on along the minus strand of JASCZI010060717.1, from coordinate 31,553 downwards.
TATCTAATTTTCTCACAGCCAAGGACACAAATCTGGTTACGGAAATTTGATATTCACATTGAATTATGACGATATGATGGTCTTATTTCTCAAAGATTGGAAAGTGATATTGGATAAGCGTTCACTAACATTAGAGCTCGTTACACAGGACTAATCATAACATCTAGACATATTATCATACTATATTAGGACTCATCAATTACTTTAAAATTCATCATCATCACATAGCAATTAAATGTTTAGTCATGTAACTTTAAAAATACTGTAGCTCTTAATTAGTTGTGTATTTAAATTATTTTTGAGTAGTGTTACGGAACCAACATTAGGGAGCAATTAGGGAGCCAATAAATCTAATTATAAGTTATTATTCAAAATTAAAAATACTTATCATCCGAAACTAAAAGCAGTTATCATCCGAAACAGTACAAAATTATCATTCAAAACTTAACAAAATTATCATTCAAAACACAATAAAACTTATCATTTGAAACTTTACAAAATTATTATTTAAAACCTAACGAAATTATCATTCAAACAAAATACAACTTATCACCCCTAACCTACCACTACCACGGTCATTACCAACAACAGAATCACCAACACTACACCAACCACCACCACCACAACCGCAATACAACAACGACATTACTAACGCCAACACTACAACCGAAAGAAAAAGAAGAAGAACCTGTCGCAGAAGACACGGAAGCGGAAGAAGAAGATGGACACGATGGAAGAGAAAGAGCATTTGATCCGGCATCCACCGCCAACCTCGAGGAGATCGGGTTCGAGGAAGCTCAGCGGTGGAGGAGGAGTTTCAGACGGTTCAGTTCACGCCGGAAATCCAAATCTTCATCTTTATCTCCTTCACCGGATTCAAGATCTGCGACATCAAGCAGCGGGAGCAAGAAGAAGAAGAAAAAGATAGAGGCGCAGCGGCGATACAGAAGAGGCGCGGCGACGGTACGAACGAGGTGCTGGCGGCGACACAAATAACAGCGGTGACAGTAGTGGAGTGAGGAAGAAAGAGAGAGAGAGAGGCGGCATGGTGGCAGCGCTGTAGCAGTGCAGTGGAAAGAGGAAGAAAGAGAGAAAGGGGCTAGGGTTTTTTTTGGAGAAAGAGGGATTAGAATTTTGTGTGCTCCCATTGGCTACTAATTATATTTGTCCCCTAAACTTTCTCATTATTTTTTAATTAATAAAAAAAAGAATACGTGTTAGTTATTAAAACAAATCAATATCAAAATAGTATTTACTATAATAAATCATATAGATATAGTTGAATGGAAAGTTATTCGATACAGATCTAAATTCATATAGATATAAAAAATTCTCATTTAAAATCTATTCTTCTAATAAAACCTACATCTTTATCATTTACATCTGTACCGTATAAGCCCTCTAGTTGAATTGAATTATTTTCACTCATGTAATACTAACTTGTAAACATGATTATTTTATTTTATTTATTTTTTAGTTTCTCATGGTATCATTTTGTAGGCCAAGAATTTATTCACCACGGATTTGAGCTATGGTTGGACAATGGGTTTTCTGTACAAAAGGCAGGATTTGAATCCGCGACATTTGTTTAAGTGAATAGGTGAATTCAAGACTTGACGAGTTATTTTTTATTCTTTAGGGGTCATGTGGTGAGCAAAAACTTGATTTCAAATGGGCTTTGTATTTTTTTTTGTATTTTAAACAGTTGCCTGGGCTTTGTATTGTTGATGAATGGGGCCAACGCGCAGTGGCCATGTATTGTTATGGTCTTATGGAGATGCATATCAATTTTATCATGAAGTTGGGCTTATAACAAATATTCGAAGCTGTGATGTACTTATACTTATTTTGGGCTCAAATAAGTTTCGGCTCAGCGGAGTTGAGTTTATAATAATGGGCCGGGTCTTGTTTGTTCAGATTCCAGCGAGGGTAATTGTGTAAATGCGGTAAATCGAGTTGTGTCATTTTCATCCTAACAAACTCACTCCTGACTCTCCACTTTTTCTTTCACTCTCTCTCACTCACTTCCCTCACTCTCCATTTTCACTCTCTGCATGCATTTTCACCGGAAATGACGATCAACGACAAGGGAAAGGGGAAAGCGGTCGCCGGAAAAGCTTCAGCCGCCAAACGGAAGCGCGGCGGTGACGATGACAAGACCGGCGGTGGACGCAACAGGAAGAACCGTGGAGTCCTTCAGTTCTTCGAAGAAGACGCCGCCGTCGACTTTGACGAAAGCGACGACAGCGATTTCGACGATGGTATGGGGATCAGAATTACCTTCTCGCCTTTTCTCACGCTCGTACATTTTATTCGCTCGTTGTTCTCTCGGAAGAATTTCTAGGGTTTTGGCCACATTATGTCGTTTCGTTCAATTTTTGGTTATTTGTTTAGAAATGGTTCTACATTTTTGAGCAATGAATGTTTTTTCCCTCTAATTTAGGGTTTTCTGAAATATGTTATGATCAGATTTTTTTGAAGACGAGTTTGACACTGTTCAGCCGATGATGAATGAACAACCTAAGGGGGGGTATAGTAATGTTCTCCCTGTCCCCAAAGAAGAGGTGATCGACGAAGAAGAATTTGATCGAATGATGGAGGAGCGCTATGGTCAAAATTCAAATTTCGTCTCATATGCTGGAGATGAGTTTGATGACAAAGTAATTGATCCAGATTCTGTTGTTAAGGAGTTCGCTCCAACCATCTGGAAAGTCAAATGCACTGTATGTCTCATGAAACTTGGGTTTTATTATTCTTAAGTTTTATAAATTCACAGCAACATTTAAACATAAAACATTATTTGTTTGCAGGTTGGGCGCGAGAGGCTTTCAGCTTTCTGTCTGATGCAGAAGTTTGTTGAATTGAAAGCATTGGGCACTAAGCTGCAGATAATATCTGCTTTTGCTGTTGATCATTCGAAAGGATTTGTGTACATTGAAGCTGAAAGGCAGTTTGATATACATGAGGTAGCCTCGACGGTGCTGGAATTTGATTAGTTTACTGTTGAAATGTGTCTAGCACTGGCTAAATCTCTTGTTATTGTTGTTTCCAACATTCATTTTCAGGCATGTAAAGGGATTACTGGTATCTATGTATCTCGAATTCAACTTGTTCCAAGGAACGAAGTTTTTCATCTGTTCTCTGTTCAAAATAGAAAGGTTGAAATTAATGCGGGCATGTGGGCTCGCATAAAAAGTGGTAATTACAAGGGGGACTTAGCACAGGTACTAGTGCCACAAAGGAGAAATATCTTGGATTTATTCCTTGCTATCTGACTTTTAGAATGCTCATTCATGTTTGTTATACATTTCTAGGTTGTGGCTGTTAATAATACACGCAAGAAGGTTACAGTGAAGCTTGTTCCAAGAATTGATCTACAAGCATTGGCTGCCAAATTTGTAATGAGATCTGCTTTAGCACCTCTCTCTCTATCTCTCTC
>JASCZI010060717.1:11393-23197 GCA_036250425.1 Stylosanthes scabra | reverse complement strand
GGGATTCTGGTGGGGATGGTTCTTCTGACTGGAAGGAGGGAGATAATGGTGAAGGATGGAAGAATAGTAACAGATCTGGGGCATGGAGCCGGGAAGGTGGTGAGAATGATGGGAAGAGCTGGAGCCAAGAAGGTGGAGGTACTAAGCAATGGTCAAGCTGGAGCTCAGGTAATGGCGGTGCAGCTGGTGGCAGTTGGAATAACAATGAGTCTAAAGATGGCACTGGCTGGACTTCCCAAGGAGACAATGGGGGCTTTCGTGGCAGAGGAGATCGTGGTGGGTTTGGTGGCAGAGGTAGATCAGACGGGGAAGGTTCTGGTGGCAGATGGGGATCAGAGAGAGGATTTGGAGGCCGAGGCCGCGGAAGGGGTGACCAATCTGGAGGTTGGGGCAGTAGAAGGGATTCTGGTGGGGATGGTTCTTCTGACTGGAAGGAGGGAGATAATGGTGAAGGATGGAAGAATAGTAACAGATCTGGGGCATGGAGCCGGGAAGGTGGTGAGAAGGATGGGAAGAGCTGGAGCCGAGAAGGTGGAGGTACTAAGCAATGGTCAAGCTGGAGCTCAGGTAATGGCGGTGCAGCTGGTGGCAGTTGGAATAACAATGAGTCTAAAGGCACTGGCTGGACTTCCCAAGGAGACAACGGGTCTGGTTGGAAAAAGTCTACTGCTGTTGAAGAGACCAATGTTCAGGAGGGTGGCTGGAACAAGGGACCTAACTCCAAAAATTGGGGTCAATCCAATGCTGCAGAGAAGGGTCAGTCCTCTGTCTGGGGTCAATGCAATGCTGAAGAGAAGGGTCAGTCCTCTGGCTGGGGTCAATCCAGTGCTGCAGATAAGGGCCAGTCATCTGGCTGGGGTCAATCCAGTGCTGATGAGAAGGGACAATCATCTGGTTGGAATCAACCAGGAGATGGTAAGGAAGAAATAACGAATTTGATGCAATATTCCCAATAATCCTTGGTGATTTATCTGTTAATGATCCTAGGTCTTGCAGTGCAAAATACTTATGTTAGCTTTACAATATCACAATTATTTATAACTAATATTTGATCCAAGTACACCAGGTATGTGTTCTGGTTTTAGGAATCATAATTATTTATAAGTAGTTGCAAATCATTCTACAAGTAATATAATATTTGAATTGTAGAAACTTACTGTCGCAAGATTTATTCTCATGTACACTCAAACTTGTGATTGATACATTGTATGTGGGTGCAGGAGGCTCATGGGGCAAGAAAAGTGACGGCGGTGCCAAGGGATGGTAATTATCTTCTAACTGATACAAGGATAACGAGCTCAGGCATTTCTAGTTCAGTGATAAGTTGATAACTTTTGTTTATAAATCTTGGATATGAAAAAAAACCGTACAAATCTATCTGTTGATATTTGACGATCTTATGTTCGTTTGGTATTATTGTAAAAGGATCTGATGAACTACTAATCCTCTCTGCCGTGCTATGCAAATGCAAGTTTAGAAATATGCTTGTGCTTCCCTAAACCCGTGTGATGCTTGCTAGTTGCTACTGTTACTTTGTTCTTGTGGGAAAGGGTCCTATTAAATGGTTGTGTATTCTGGAAAAACTTTGCTTAACACACACAATCACGCTACTCTTTTCTAAGAATTTCCAAGTTTAAATCTATAAGTTTTTTTGTTTTTTTGGGTGGGGTTTCAAATTTGGTAAGATTGGAAAACCGTTTTAGAGATGCTCGAATTCAGGACCTATCTCAGTCTTTTGTTGGTTTTCTTCTCTCTACCTTATAATGTCCATCAGTTCCTCATTTTTATTAATCAACCAAGAATTCCAATAAATGATAAGGGCTTAGCTAAAGTTTCTTAAAATCATAGTTTAATTGATGAGTTTTTTTTTAAATATTTAGTTTTAATAATAGCAAAAATATATTGAAAATTTAAAAATATTTTTAATTAGCAATTTTATCATCCCTCTTTAAGACATATTTAAACTAAATCCTAAATAATAATATAAAAAGTTGTACTATTTAGGCAACATTTTTTTTTACAACAGTTGAAGATAATAATGAGAAATATAATTCCAAGAAGTATAGGTTAATCTTTTAAAAGCATGGTAATAAAAAAGATTAATTGTCGTCTTGGTGATAAGGGAGACAGTTAGGACTTAGGAGTTATCCTTAATCCTGATAATGATAATAATCCATCTGGCCTCGAATTGTTTCGGGTTCCAGTTCCAACTTCCAAACAGCAACAGCTAGCCATCCATCCAATCTTTCGTTTTCGATGCGACTCATTTTCATTTTCTCCCTCAACGGTTACGCCCCTACATCATCCCCCTCTCTCCCATCTCTCCATCCACAATTCCCCCTTTTCCCCTTCCTTCCTTCATTCCTTCATTCCTTCCCCTCTCCAATTCCCTCTCATTTCTGAATAATGTTCAATAAGATCATCAAGCGCGCCCACAAAAAATCTGCCAAATCCGGTCACCACCAAGAAAATTCCTCCAATGGACAACAATTCTACGAAGTTGTTATGAAACATGCCTCTCGTACCGCCGCCGGCGCCGCCAATTCCGACCATCCACCGCTCTCTCCTTCCCCCTCTCCCTTTCCCCGTCCCCTCGTAATCGAGCAGCTTCCACCACTTCGGGAAGTTTCTTCTTCCGAACGCCCTAGCTTGTTCCTCCGAAAAATTCAGCTTTGTTGCATCTTGTGTGATTTCTCCGACGCATCCAAGAACGCTAACGCCATTGAAATCAAGCGCCAAACACTCTATGAGCTCGTCGATGTCGTCCAATCCGGCTCCTTCAAATTCGCCGAGAATCAAGACGAGCTCGTTAACATGATCTCCATCAACATCTTCCGCTGCTTGCCTCCGGCGTCTCACGAAAACACTGCGACTGAAACCGCTGATCCCGAAGAAGATGAAGCATTTTTGGAGCCTTCTTGGCCTCACCTTCAACTTGTGTATGAGATTCTGTTGAGGTACATTGTGTCACCTGAGACTGATATAAAGAATGCTAAGCGCTATATCGATCATATCTTTGTTCTGAAGTTGCTTGAGTTGTTTGATTCCGAGGACATGCGAGAACGCGAGTATTTGAAGACAATTCTTCACCGTATATATGGAAAATTCATGGTTCATAGGCCATTCATTAGAAAAGCTATTAACAATGTGTTCTATAGGTTCATATTTGAAACTCAGAGGCATAATGGTATAGCTGAGCTTCTCGAGATTCTGGGAAGTATCATTAATGGGTTTGCTTTGCCTATGAAAGAAGAGCATAAACTGTTCCTAATCCGAGCCCTTTTACCGCTTCACAAGCCGAAATCAGTGCTCACGTATCATAACCAATTGGCTTATTGCATTGTTCAGTTTGTTGAGAAGGACAACAGGCTGGCGGAACCTGTCATCCGGGGGATGTTGAAGTACTGGCCGGTGACGAATTGTCAGAAGGAAGTTCTTTTTCTTGGAGAATTAGAAGAGGTTTTGGAGTCAACTCAACCTGCTGAGTTTCAAAAATGCATGGTCTCTCTTTCCAGGAGGCTTGCCCAATGCCTCAACAGTCCTCACTTTCAGGTCTGTTAGCATGTTTTACAGCTTACTTTTATGGTATATGATGCACCTTCTGTCAAATAGGCTAATGTTGATGTTGTCATTGCATACGTTCATTCATTTGTATACTGCATTTGTAGATAGGATATTCTTTTTTATCTGATAACTATATACTATATACTTGAGTAGCCTTGTGTATGGTTGCTTGGTAGTTGGATTATTGCCTGCTGTTTTATGTTTATGTAACTTTTGTTGGATTTTTGTTCAATTACATAAACAATCCTAGCAAAAGAAAAGTAAATATGCTATAATAGTCACTGATTTTTGCCATAAAAGAGTAGTTGATGCCAGAAGGAGATTGTGGTAGGCATACTAGGCAAGGTATCTAGAAAATAGATGGAGGGAGAGATCTCACAAGCTTGGAAAGATAGTGTTTTTGGTTCTGTTCTAACTTCCAACCCAATTGAGTCACACTGAAGTGTATAAACTGATGAAACTGTACTATCTCTCTAAATCAAATCTGTGATCTTTATTTTTTCAAACCTCACACAGGGGCACATATACATTAGCTTATGATCCTTATCAATTTATGAGAGTGATGAAGAAATAGTACAGGCATTGACTTAGATTTTCCTTTTGTTTATTTATTCCTCACATCTTCGGGTTATATTATTATTGGCTTTTGGACTAGGTTGAACACTTTTGTAGGTAAGGTTATATTCAGCATGTTTGAACAGTTTTTGTTGAACTGCATTTTAAGTGTGTTATTACTTGAATATATGAATTATCCATTACATTTTAATGTCTGATGTGATCTGCAAGATGGATAGTTTTGCATTTGTTTTTCCCTGTGGGGAAATACTAAGACCTTAGTTTGGCTTTAGTTGGTTACAAATTTTTCTTTCAATGGTTGGGCCTGGCTCTGATTAACAAAAATTATTACCTTTTATTTGTATCAGTTTTCATTACAGTGTTATATGAAAAATTCCAGTCATTGACTGTAGAAGAGAAAAAATACAAGGTTATTTGCTATTTGAGTGATTAGACATGTCTCTGAAAATTATTGTTATATACATGGCAGATTGCCGAAAGAGCACTTTACTTGTGGAACAATGAGCACATTATAAGTTTAGTAGCTCAGAATCGAAGTGTGATATTGCCAATAATCTTTGAAGCATTGGAAAGGAACATGCAAAGCCACTGGAACCAGGCAGTGCATGGACTAACCGTGAATGTGAGGAAGATGTTTATGGAGATGGACGTCAAACTCTTCGAAGAATGTCAAAGGCAGTACTTGGAGAAGGAAGCCAGCACAAGAGAACTGGAAGAAAAGCGGGAGCTAACGTGGAAGAGACTGGAAGCAGTGGCTGCGCAAGCCGTGGTTGGTTAATTCATGTATTGGTGCTGCAACTCTTCTTTTTTAACACTGGTTGTTGTGCCAAAAACCATTACATAGTTGGAGGTTGGAGGGGAAGAACCACTAATTTTATTTTTAATTACAAAGGGGTGGTGAACATGATGTGCAAATTAACAAGCTTGCGAGCCCTGTTCCTTACTGAACAAGGGTCACACGGTTTTCCTTTGAATACGTTCCTCCTTGCTCTTTGCTTCATTCTTTATAATCCTACATCTTCAAGTCTTAATTGTAAATACGGACCTATTTTCTTTCTTTGATCTTATACACACTTGTACAATCAATTATGCAATTTTAGTTTTAGAAACGGTTCTCAGACTATCAAGTTTGTTTTACAATGCCCTAAACTTGAGAAACACAACACCCAAAGACAAAGTATCATCTGAGACTATTGAGTATTGTCACTCTTGTAAAACATTATTTGGTTGCCACTCTCTTGCTACGGTTGCAATTGGTTTTACTTTTGTGCTGCTCGAAGGTGCTGAACCACCAAAAAAGAAATTAGTCTGGCAATTGGATAATACTTTTCAAAATAGTGGCAATGGAATAATATCAGTAAAAAAGCCGCTAAATAATGAAACAATAGTATTTTATTTGTAGTTATGTTGGTCCACCACAAGCATAAACACTGGTAAATGTTTTTCATCAATGCTGCAGAAGGAATCCATTTATCAGAATCCAGGAACATAAAAGTTTGTCTTCTTTAAGGTAAAGAGCTAAACAAAAGAAGTAGGGCAATTTTTTTGTTCTTGTTGAGTTATGCTATACTCAACTTTTTTGTTCTTTTTTTTATTATTATTTATCCATCCGTTAAATTACTTTTAACAGCTTTTCTTCATTAAAAGCTTGTTGAAAAAGCCACATTTAACACTATCAAAAAGTGTGTGAAAATAAAGATCAGCCCTGCATGATGTCAGGCACTGTAAAATAATGAACTTAACTCGTGAATGAACACAAGCATATTTTATTTTCTTGTTCATGTATTTCCATGAATTTGTTCATATAAAAATCAACCATACAAGCAATAATTATTTACATCTAAATTCAGACCTCAAATCCTAAGTTTTTACACCATTTCCCTAAGCAATTTGAAGAATATTTTATCAAATTTGATACCGTTAGGCGTAAGCGTTTGTTTGTCTCTTCCCCTACCTCATCTATTTGTCTCTTCATCCACCAAAATTTGTACTATTTCTTCATGTCTTTTTTTGTTATTATTTAATTTTCCCTTGCAAATACTTTATGAGTTTAATTTTGATTCACTGACGGATTAAAAAGTTTTACAGAGTCATCCAATCAAATTCATGTATTTATATGACTTTAGAAGTAGTGAATTTGAAAATTAATTGTTTTTAATGATGTGATAACACCTAATTAAATACATATGTAAAACTCTTTTACATTAACGGTGCATGAAAATTAAATTCATGCTTTATTATATGTCCAGCTACTTATTTTGATGATAAGAATAGGATCATTCATTTTGTGTATATATTTAATGAGAATCTTATCACTTCATTACATAATAACTCAAAATGAAGGTCACACTTCATCATATATTGTAATAAAAATGAGAAATTGTCATATGAAGAATAGTTACTTCATTATTAATAATAGTATCTCTAACCCTACTTTATTATTATAAAATCATGAATACAATTCTTTTTTTTTTTTTTAAGGTGATTTTTCAATTAAGACGTTTCATCCAAGACACATGCAGATATAGAAAAGAAGATTTTCTCCAATTGGACGGTTTGACAAAGTCTTTGTTATGTGGAGACAAGCCATGTTAACCATTCCATTATTACATAGATAAAAATAAAATTAAAGAAGAAAAAAAAGTACACTAAAATTAAATAAAGAGAGGGATCTGAAGTTGACATGCCATATGAGAAAAAAAAAATCTCATTTCAACCACTCATATCCTATCTTCTCTTTTATCATTCATTGCCTTTTTTTTTTAATTTTAATCTTCCATTGTATTCAGGTGAATCTGGGAATAGGTCAATTTAACAGAAATTTTCCCATGGGATGAAAGTGGATCCTCCAAACTTCAAAGACCCAATCAAATGGTACGAGAATTTCATTACACACTGCCTTCCAAGTTGCAAATATTGAAATTTGATGCACCAATTTCATAACTAACAAACATGCATCAATGCATCATGCCACTTGTTTCAGGTTTGAGTACAGCTTTAAGTGATAAATATTGAGGTAAAAATATTAAGGTTAGGGCTAAAGACCCCACATGTGTGTGTATATATATATGTTAGAATTAAAAATTTTGAATAGTGTGTACAATGTACACAATTATTGAGAATACTACTAGTAACATATTGTGCATTATTATTCATAATAATATTAAAGAATTAAAGAATAATGTTGACAATGTGTGGTAGGAATGACAATGACTTAAATTACGTTATTATTATTATTATTATTATTATTATTATTGGTGACTAATTGTGGATAATAATTAGGTATGAAAATAATATTGAGTTGAAACAAGTAATAGGGGTCCTGGCAAGGTTCCTTTTCGGTCCTAGACAATGACAACCATTTATTTCATGGATTCCTGTGGACCTTAGGTTATACAAAATTATTTGGTGGTTATTCATATTGCATTATTCATCCATGTTACATTAAATTTAAGTGTATAAGGTCAGCTATAGTTTCATTAGTAATTAGTCTGAAAAATAAATGCTCACAAGCAATGAAAATTATAAATATTTTTTTTGGTAATGATGAAAATTATAAATATAATAACAAATCTTCTCACCTCATTATTTTTTTTCTCTGTAACTTATGAATTATGATCACTAGGGAAAAAAGAAAAAAAGAAAAAAAAAGAAGATATATGCAAGCTTTGACCAATTGCATTTAAATTAGCAGGATTTGGATTTTTACAATTGGGAATGGAATTATACATACAACTTTAATCGTGTGTTCTAAGAGGTGTGATGAACACAAACTAAATGCCATTCTTGATTTTTAAAACTAAATTGAAATTTATAGCAACTATAATCTATATTTCTTTTTTCTTCTTTCCCTTTCCCCACCTCCAATTGTTTGTATTATCATAATGATCATAATAATGATAATAAAATAGCATGGTTGGTGGTAGTGTCCAAAATAAAAATAATTAAAAGAGACAAAAAGATTGAAACAAATACGAGAATTGATGAAGGTGGTGGTGCTGCTTGGCTGCTACCACCGCCGAATATCATCCCGAAGAAGTCCCCACCATCGCCACCACCACCGGACCCACCACTAGTTCCACCCTTATTGGTGGCGCTGGTGACGGTCCCACCTCCGGTGTAGCCGGGAAATAAGTCCCCATTGTCCCTGTGTCAATAATTTACTCATAACATAGGCACTCAAAAAGGAAGGAAAAGTACATCTCTTTTGGTTTGAGCTTTGAATTGATTGGCAAAGAAAATATAACCAATTATGATGATTGATGAAAGCATTGATCAAAGAACAGCAAATCAAGGATAGAAGATATGCCATTGGCTTCAACTTGAAGAAAAGACACAGACAAATATATATATTATCTTGTTTTGTTTAGACTTTATTAGGCTGCTACATATCTTGTTTAGGCCCTTCACTACATGGAATCATCAATCATACTTCATATTGTGTGAATGTGTGTTTTTGGCTTCAACTTGAAGTAAAGGAATAAAGCCAAATGCATCCTAATTTGACTATGATTAATTAATTTAGTCATGAACACCTCAGAGATATGTGATATTATTGAACCTCTTTTTAAGATTTTCAATGCTTAAATATCTGCTTCCTTAAATTAAGTTAATTAAAAGTAGGAAAATAGCGAGTGGATGATACGTAGAAAAAGAAGTTCCTTTTTATAATGCAGTGTAACCCGATTGAGAATAATGAGACAAAGCATGTCCATGAAAAGGAACAGAAGATAAGGTGCACTTGTGAGTTAGAAAGAAGCATGCATGACTAGATTCAACAAATTTAGGCAAACAAAGTCAAATTATGAAATAAATTAATTCAGGTAGTAGTTTGAAAATTGATAAAAAAAGGGGCTCACTGAACAATCAAGCCATAAAGTATACAATGAATAAAACACATTCCTAATTGTGTTGGCTTAAGAGGTAGTTAGCATTAAATAAGCAGCAATGATTTGTCAGTTGTCAGTACAATGAGGGTAATCTTGTAAGTTTGGTAGTCATGCAAAAACAAAAGCCATAAATCTTCACAATCCAATTTAGATGAAAGGTCATTGTATTATCTCTGTTTAAAGATGTAGCAATTTCCTTAGCAGAGAAGGAGAACCAAGGGCACATAGGTCCCATTTGCTAATTGGCAAGATTGAAATACATAAACACTAAGTAAAATCTTTTGGAAGCGTTTTCAGTGCTACTAAGAACTCAGGTGTTTTATCTATTAATCTTAATTAATTTCAATTATAAAATATATATATTATTAAAATCAACTGCTAAAAACATAAAAACAACACTAAAAACAAAATGGAATAAAATATGTCAATTGCCTTATCCTTTTAAAAATACTGACATCATATAAAACCTATTTAGAAAAAGGAGGATAGAAAGTAGAAACACAATTTTTTTCACTTGCCACACAAAGTTATACAAAACTACAGTTACTAAGAAGTGTAGGGACTAAATAGCAATAAAGAAAAGGGTTAAGAATGGGTGACAGCACTAGAGGCTCTCATTCTCAATCCCAATTGTTGCTAAGTTGTGAATAGTTAGTATCTAATAAGAAATGGGCCCCAAAAGAGCCTCAAAATAAAATAAAAAAAAAAAAACACATTATACAAATCAAGGTCCCACTTTAAGTTGCTGGAAAGCAGATAAAAAAGAATAAATTTTTAGTCATCTTCCTATAATACCCCTCCAACCCAGTTTTCATTTTTCAACCTATACTACAACCCTGTTCATACATACACATGCACTGATGCACCTCTTCTCTCATGTGCTGTGTGATTCGGACATTCCTGTCCTTTTTGGCCTTTTCCCTCTTTTATTTTTTTCTTTATTTATATTTTGTTTCCCCCTAGATGTTAGATTTATTGGATATAATTAATAACTAAAGAGCTCAACTGCATAATGAAAAAGAAAATAAAAGATAAATTAAAAGGAAAAACAAGATTTGCAAAGTGATGGTCATGCCTCACTTTGGCAGAACTTTCCATAAGAAAAAGTTGAATGAATGAAGACAAATGAACTGTAACCAAGGTCGCTGCCCATACGCTAGTAATTAGAGAGATTCCCAATGTCCCAATGACCCTTTACTATCATCACGTGCATTAGCTACTAAAAAAAGACTAACTTTTTTGTTTCCCACCATTTTTCTAGTCTAATTAACTATAATTAATGTTGGTAATCCCAATCTTGGTTCTCCTAATTCATGTCACACTACTTGTAGAATGTAAAGCGAGATTTAGAATAACTGCATAAAACCAGGTATAAAGTGGGAAAGCACACTAAAAAATATAAAACAATATTCGATCCAGCTTTTGCATCAGCATTCTATATAGCTGTTAATTATGCTACAATAATGATGATGATACTGAAAAGACTAATGTGACCTTTTTCCAAAACTAGCCAAGGAAGGACAGTTATAAAGACAGGTAATGTCAGTTACCTGGGATCACCGAAGACGCCGGAATACATGGTAAGCTGGTCGATTTGGACGGCGGATTTCGGTTGCAAGCTTGATGCCTCTGCATACTCAGCACTCACACCTCCCCCAGATGGCACGAAAAATGCTCCATTTACCATTATGTCCCCGTCCGTCCTCCAATTCCAATCGCTCCATTCTCCCTCATTCGTGTCCACGCGCTTCGTCACCTGCCATTCACACCAGCATTAAGCAATAGTCCTACTAGTTGTACGTTTTTTTAATAAATACTAAATTAATATGATAACCTCTTAGTAGCATTGTACTTTTTGTGAATATTAAAATAAAAACTATAAATAATCAATATCTTTTTAATCAATAAATCAACTTAAGCAAATAAGTTATTTGAAGAACCAAAGAAATTGAAAGAATTTTTATTGATTATTTAATATTATTTTATTAAAATATGTAAATTCGTGGTCTACTACCTAATAACATTATTGATTAAGCAAATAAGCATTTACCCATCTAACCCTTAATAGAAGCGCGTGCTTATACGCGCCACCAATGCGAGTACGATACAGGTCAAACCCAAAAAAAAACCCATAATGACTCTCGAAAAAGCAAGTAGCAAGTAGCAAGCCATCAATAATGTGGCATTCCCGAGAAAGAACAAGGATTAAAAAAACCCTAAAAATTGAAACTTTAGTTTACCTCCTTGGCGTTAGGATCGGCGGGAGCAGTGTAACGGTTACCCTGGCTGTTAATGGTAGGGTTAGCACTTCCTCCAATGGCATACATCTCCCACTGAGTGAAATCATTGTTAACAACATGAATATACCCCAATCTACACCGCGGCATTCTCTGCACCAAGCCTTCACCGAAGTGGTTGAAAGCAATGGTGACCTGCATTCCCTTATCGGGCAAGTACTTATCGTTATGCCCCAGCAGCATCACCTCATCGTGGTGGGCGAAATGGTTGTTCGAAATCGTGATACCTGTGGACCCCATTATCGCATCGATTAGCCCGTCTGTACAGTACGAGAGGGAGCAGTGGTCGATCCAGATCTTGCGTGCTCCGAAGATGGAGATTCCGTCGCCGTCGGATACTCCCCTCCACCCGACGTGCGTCGGAGAGGCTCTTATGTTGGTGTTGCCGGAGGGCTTGCAATGGTGGACGTGGATGTTGTGGATGATAACGTTTGAGATGTATTGGAGTGTGATGCAGCCGTGGCCGGTGATTTGGACA
>JASCZI010060716.1:22873-39381 GCA_036250425.1 Stylosanthes scabra | reverse complement strand
TCACACTCAACTCAGAATCTTGCACTAGACCAAATGGATTGGATTTAACTAACCAATCTTTCAAAGACTCATAAACAGCAAAGTTTAGGCCTACATATGGAACCTGAAAAACAGGAAAAACAATTTAAAATAAGAAAATATCAATTCTAATAAGGAAGCGCAACATTAAGATTTGTCATATTTGCCATTATGATCATGACTATAACCATCAACTTCATAAGGAAGAAAAAATGAAAACATCACTCACAACTCCAATGACTGAAGGAAGCCAACCCTTATATAAGGCACGTGGGCCTTCTTCCCTAAGCACAGTTGTCAAAGCATGGAACATCCCTCTGTACTGGTAAGGGGACTTCTCTGTCTGCAAATACAACAAAACGCAAACTATAAATATTAAGAGCAGTAGAGCACAAAGAACACGAAGAAAACCAATGTTATATCTTATCTCTGTGATTTAAAAACCAGGCAGGTAAACAGGAAAATGAAAGTAAAAATGTACCTGTACAGTTATCCTGCCTCGAACCATATCCATTGGATAAGTTGCTGACATGGCAATTATTCCAGCACATGCTCCAGCTCCAAGACGTAAAACAGGAGTCAGCTGAGCATCCTCTGCCAAAATGACGGAAAAAAACAGTTAGAAAACAGAGGGTTTTATACTTTTATTACTGAAGCCACCACCCCCAGCACCTTTCTTTTCTTTTATTGAGAAAAGTACTACTTTTTATTAATTTTCATTAAGTTTTCATAGGTGCATCTCTCAACATATTAGTTAATGAGAAATCAGTAACTGGAAACCATAACCTGCACTCCCTCTCACCCAACACCAAAAACCCAGATGGGGAAAAATATTAAATACAGACATACCATTTCCAGTTTTCTGCTGATACAGCTGCAGTATAGCTCTGAAGGAAAACAATAGTCAGTGAAACAGGGCAGAGACACTTAAAAATATGTCAGATGCAATGAATAAAAAACTGAATCTTGTTAAATGAAACTGCTCCCTAAACGTTCACCAAGAATTGCAGAAACTAATTTGTCAACATTACATGTTAACAGCTTGACAGTGCACTGAAATGAAATGAAAACAGAAAATGCCAAAAAATAAAGCAACCAGTGCATTACTGTATATCTAGAGGGAAACTTACTTCGAAGCTTGCTCATAACTGAAGAACTTTACTGCAGAATTGGGGACAATTCGAGCACAATTAGTTCCATTCCCTTTGAACAGTCCACGAAAACCTTCAGTCCTCCATATATATTTTAGACCTTGAACTGTTCCATTGTATTTTATGTTGTGGGGATTCTGGACCTGTTACATAGCAAGGGCCAACAAGAAATCACAAACATGACTAATCCCAGGGGCACACAGACACCGAAATTCCAAAAAAAAAAAAGATAAAATAAAATAGAACACATCACATGTAAAGTAATTATTCTAGCATACAGAATTAGCAAACACTAGAATTTAGATCAGAGCAACAAAATAAATTACCTGCAGCAAAATCTTCAGGCGTTCAAGTGGAGCAACAGCTGTTCGTGATCTGCAACAGGTACAGAAATGTTCAAGACAAATTCACACAGCAAGTCACTAATTTGATTCATCCCACCACTGCAAATTGATATTTCAATACTGATTGACCTCACGCAAAAATGCATCAATTATCTCATAAGACATAATTATACTCGTGTAATAAGACAATAAAGCTACTGTCAAAGACCCAAGATCATAGTGATTCTACTGCATAAGACGCGGTCCAATACAAGTTCATACACTCAACATAACATTTTTTTGCAACTTCCCATGTTAACAACACAGTTTACGTTTAGTGAATCGCATTCCATTATTAAAAGAAGTAGAAAAAGTTGGTTTTTTGTTGAAACAAAAGGGGGCAAGTGGTTCTTAGCTCTCAGACAAAGAAACACAAAAGCGTAATTATTCATGCAGTAGTGTCGTATCCCCAACCAGCATCGAAATTATCGGAGGGAAGCCAATGGCAACAAAACGAAAATGGAAGCAGCCTCCAAATTCCAATTAATCAATTTCTATAGCTTAAGACAAACCAAACAGAAATTTTTAAAATAATAATAATTGAGAAAGAAAAAAAATGAGGAGAGAAGAGAAGAGAAGCATACACTCCTCCGGCGACGCCACCAGCGACGAGGGACTTGCAGATGCTGGTGAAGGCATAGCTGGGAGCAGCCTTGACGCCTTCTCTGGCTAGCTTGGCCTCCTCGGCCAGATTCACGATCTTCGTCTCCGATGCCATTACACCAAAAACCCTAAAGGTTATAATAAGCTTAAGCTAACCTAACGAAAACTTGAAAGAAGGAATAGAGGTGGTATCGGAGATCTCGATCTGATGGTGAGTACGGAAGAAGAAGAAGGAGAGGAAATTAGCGCAGAGAAGCGATCATTTGGGAAATGGAAGGGTGCGGCTGAGACAGAAGAGAGAGAGAGAGTGAGAGAGCTCACAACAACTACAACTGAGTCTCAGTCACTGACGGCGTTCGTTACAGTTGGTTTTACTTCGCACTATATATACTCACTCTGCAACCGTACACGTGGATTAATCTCCCTTTCCCTTCACTCTCTGCAAGAAAAACCGAACTTTCTTTTCTTCCTTTTTAATACCCAAAAAATTATCGATTTATTATTATGGTATTCTTTTTGAGTTTTTTCTAGTCATGACAAACAAGACTCGTCTTAATTTATAAAAGCATACATTAACCTGTCAGTTAATTTATGCATGTGTAATTAGCAATTAGCATTGAGAAATATTTGGGCAACCACTCTTTTTTAAGCTAACTGTTAAAAAAATTTCATAACAATAACAATTATTAGATATATTTAGTCATATAGAGTGAGTTATCCCCTTTTTTTTCCTTTTGAAGATGTATTTTATATGTAATTTTTATTATGAAAAATCGTAAATTTATTCAACTATTTTAAATGAAAATTCATTTTCAATATTTGTCTATCACACTAATTATTAATTAAAAGTGAATTAGTCTTATTTACTATTTTAACCCATAATTTGTGATGGCCAATATTTCAGATAGATCAAATGGACCCATTTAAACAACTATTTGACAGTACATCATAAAAACAACTATTTGACACGTATGAAATTATTAAATAAAATGAAAATGCATAATATTGTGCATAAAAAAAGTTAAAATGAAAGATAAATTTTGTAATTTTTTTTGTCAAATTTTGTAAATGATGGTTGTTACATAAATATATTTATCAATTTATATAAATTAATAACAATTTCAGTCTACCAAAAACGATAATGATAGACGTAAAATTTAAGTAAGACTTAAAAAGTAATCTCATATTAAAAATAAAATAAGAAATTACATAATTGTTTTGCTTGAAAATTGACAAAAGAAGAGCTCCATTCAATCCTTTTATTTTATTTTAAATAAATATATTTTCAACATTAAATATTTTCTTATACGGATAAATGTCTTTTTCTTTTCTTGTTTTCATTTATTTGAATGAGCAAAGCGACTGCTATATATATTGAGGTGGAATGCAGTGCTTAAAGAATACGATGACAAAAACTCGTTCGCGAAGAACTTGATATGACATGGAGGAGATCCTCCACCACCCACACAAATATCATGAACACCCACCACAATTTTTATTTTTTATATTTTACATTTATATATCTTATTCTGTAATTCACATTCTAAGCATCACTGTTGCATCAAATTCCATAAAACGAAAGGATGTGATTTCCCTAATTTTTCCGCATCCAAAATTGATATTCAGAGAAATTTCGGTCATATAATTTCAATAGAATAATGCTACGAAATCAATGTTAAGGAATTAATACGAAGTAAATGAGTGTAATTAAAGAAATAGAGAGTGATTAAAAAGAAAAAGATAAAAGTAAATTTAAGTTACTCCTTCTCTCTTCATTTTTTTTTTCTTGGCTATGGGCTCCTCTGAATACCGGATCTTTTTTTCTTAGCTATGGGCTCCTCTGAATACCGGATCTTTAGTTTTGTTTTCATTTTAGACTCGCTTATCAAATTTGTAAAGCTTCGACTGTAATCCACTACGCTAGTTATAACTAGATACCAAAAAACAACTATGCTAGTTATATCTGGACTGGGCCTACTAATGACCAAAACCTTCGTAGAATAGGCCTCAAATTCAATTTAATTCTTAGTTACAAATAAGAGCATAAAGATAAGCACACAAATATCCTACAATTTTAAATTGTAGTCCAAGTCCAACTAAACTCAATTTAGGGTCGCAAGCATAAAAAAAAAAAAGCCTTAGTCCGGTGGTAATATTACCTGCCTTACAATGGAATGATAGAGGCACTTGCATTTGAAACTTGGCTGAAAGTCCAAAAAAGAAAAAAATCTTGGCTGAAATTAAATGGTGGAAAAAAATTCTTAGTGTTCTCTGTGAGTATGTAGTCACTAGTCAATAATGTGGTGGAAATAGAGGCAGTGGTGGTGGCATGTGAAGGCACTCAGGCAGTAATAGTGGTGACAACAATGACACGAAAGGGTGGTGGTGTTAAGTTTAGGATTTAAGCTGGCTCGTCACAAGAAATAAGTAATATGTTGTAGCCTATTTTTTTAATTAAACATCAATATGAATATAAGAAGGTTTTGACTAAGGTGATGAAAGTTTCTAGTGGTTCTTTAAGTTTTAGGGTTTTTTAAGAAAGGGTAAAATACTGTTTTGGCCCATAGCGTTTAATTTAGACCGAATCCTATTTTAGTTCCTAATGTTTAAAACGTCTTATTTTGATCTTAAAATATTTCAATTAAACTCAATCAAGTTCCACCTTTAAATGTTGGATGTGGGAACTTAGCGTCGTAATTAACGTGGTCGTTTGCTTAGTGATTAATTATTTCACTCCCGCATTTAAAAACATCACATTGCAAAGTTGATACTTTATTTTTTCTTTTCATTCCTATAACAAAGAAAATGCTTAAACATATAACAATTCATCATTATCCTGCGAGAATCAAAGGGAGAGAGAGGAACAACTACGTCGGTTATTCTCATCTAATATTTAATCGTGGGACTTAATTGAGTTAAATTAAAATATTTTAGAATTAAAATAGGACGTTTTAAATGTTAGGGATTAAAATAGAATTCACCTCGAACGTTAGAGATGAAATCGGTATTTCACCTTTCAAAAAATATTATGTGTACTACTATATATCATAAAAGAAAAATATAAAAGAAATATAAAAAAAAAACAGTTCTGTTATTCTCACAGCCTTTTACTAAACATTAAATTGACACCCTTTTAAAAATACGGTAACTGCTTGTTTGTTAATTGTATTTGGTCTATTTTAAATACTAAAATATATAATTAATTAATAATAACAATAATTTTATACGGGTGTAAAATGAGTGTTTATTAAAAAAATATGTGAATAGCATTATTCAAAAAAATATTACAAGCATCATTTGTCTATCAATCAATAAATGCGACAAAAGATACCCACTTAGGTGTTTCCACTTCCCCCTTGGCCCCTTCCCATGGGCCATCCATGGTATAGTTCAAATTTTACCTAGGTGTGAAATTATATTTGTAATAACAAAATTATTATTTTACACTAAAATTAGTAATTATTTATATATAAATATATTCAATTATGTTAAACATATACTAAAATCAGCTCTTAATAATATATGTTATAATATAAAATTTATATTAAATATAAGTTAAGTAATATAGATTATATATAATTAATTGTTGTGTATACCTAATATAATGTTGTTGTAATAAAATAAAGTAAAAATTTTAATTTCACATGAAGTTAATATTTTAAATTATTAAATTATAATTTAAGTCAAATACATCAAATTATCTAATATCTTTTAACAAATAACTTCTCGTACAATTGAAGCAGTTGAGTATTTGCCATAAAACAAGTAAAAGAAGGTGTAATAAAAGACTTTGTATTATTGTCCATTCTTGAGAGTTTATTTCTTTTCCTACGAGCAAATAGCAAATATTCATTCCCCAACCGCAAAGTTATCTGAGAATAATTATTTGGCAGCCACCGGAGTACTTTCTCCTAAAGTAAACGAGGTCATCGATCCTTACCAGGTTTAACTTTCAAAACAAAAAGTTAGAGGTGGTAAATATAGCTAGGTAGGTATCTATATATATAAAACATGTTCCTCTTGATTTGTCTTTTACTTTAACCTTATATTATTTTTCAGCGCACGCTGCACACCTCAACCAATAATAATTCTATCTATTGCATTGTTACTAGCAAGTAGCAACCCAAATCATCATTTAATTTCTTACTTAGATTAGCTAGATGAGTATATATATCATTTATCATCAAGTGTGAGTTAAGTTCTTCTTTAAATTAACTTACATATACGTGGATGATGATCACTTTGGCGAAGATAAAAGATGAAAAGGGATGGAATAATTAACTTAGTTAATTTAGCTAGAGAGTATGTAAAGGATCACATGCATGGAGCTATTTTGGTCGGCACAGTTGGCAGAATAATCACTACTAAATCAAAATTCTGATCTCCGGCCACACTCAAACACGCCCATCATGAATAATAATACAGACAAAAGTGATTCATCATAGGATAAGGTGTGTTCTAAAGTTGAATTACCTTACTCATCACATGCAACGTTTATCACGTGTCCAAAATATGTAGCACTACTATAGTGCTAATTCTTCTGCGTGTTTCTTTATCCGACTCCACTAAATACTCCCTCCCTATATGGAAATTTGGCAAGTAGTGTATAAACATGCATATACTGATATACATGAACAGATTTTTTTTAATGAAAAATAAATAAAATTGGACGAGAATAAATATTTTTACCAAATTTAAAAAAGAAAATTATTGAAGAATGGAAGACACGATATAGCAGAGAGAATGGAAGACCTTTCAGCTTTGAAAATATCGTTTTATGGATCACACCCCTTCTTGGTTCTATATATGTTCTGTCATCATCACGTAAATTTGCGGCTCTGCCTCATTCTAACGGTATATCTATCTCCTCCTTATCATCTTTCATACCCTTTTTCTCTTTAATTAATTACTCAAGAAAATTCAGTTATATGTCTGGTTTTTTTAGGTTTAAATGAAATTAATATTTTAAATTCTGGTTTTTTTAGGTTTAAATGAAATTAATATTTTAAATTTATTCATAATTTAATTAAATATGTCAAATTATTTAATATTTTTAACAAATAATTTAACATAAATTCGATTGAAGATGAAAATTTACCATGAGTTAACTTTTTTTTTTAAAGCTAAGTTTACATTTTATACTTAAGTTTTAGATTTTAAATATTTTTTCATAATATTCTTCGTCTCAATAAAACAATAATTAATTTGTCATAAATTGGAATTTTATTTAAAAATTTATGATTTATTATTAAATTACTGAATATATAAGATAATATTTTAAACTCTACTACTCACTTAACGGATAAATGAATGAACTAATTGATCAACTACTTAAATTAGTTTCGACTTTAAATATTAGATTCCAGAAACTCTAAATTATAAATTCCTGACCACAAATATTCAAGGAAAAAAGTAAATAAAAAGTTAAAATAAAGTTGATGATTCTATATAATTATTCTTAATTAATTATATATGTACTTACAGAGTTACACACGTGAAAGTTGCTTAATTAGCAACCGATTAGGATTCAATGAATTGAAAATTATAATATTGATTTTGTAAGAAGGACGATGAATCCTAAATGCAAATCTCCCATTTGGTCTAGCTATTTCACTCATTTTACATATAATAATTATGATTGGAACTAAACTAATCTAAACTAAACTAATATTAATTATTCTTGCCAACAAGATAATGATCTTCCACTCATTCCATTATTGAAAGAAGTACGTAGTGAATGATAGTTTACAGAATGAATTGAGAAATTAAAATTGAGGTTGTAACCGTCATATATGATGTCATACATTTTTATACGTTTACTATTCTTTCGTATTTTCTTCTCTTTACCACGTCATAGGTCAGCAAAGCGTGAACGAATACAGAGAAGAAAACATCAAAGACTTCGGCCTAACCCTAATGAAAATGAGCAATAACGAAATGACAAGATGAGATGCTCCAATCATTTTATTTAGCCATCATATTTAATTTAAGATGTTATTATATAATGTTAAATTATAATTTAAAGATATTGAAGATTTTTCTTTTGTGTCTGAAAATACAAGCAAATAACTAAGAGAAAGAAAAATCCTCTGAAATAATATAAACAAGAGAATGCTCTTCTAGCTAAAAAGTCAGCAACTCTGTTTCTTGTTCTTTGAATAAGAAGGACCAAAACAGACCAATCCTAATAAATATCATCATGAATCTTAGCCAAAAGATAATGAGAGTTAATCACTAATAATAATAATCAAAATATATTAAAATTTATGATCTTCTAACATTTTTCTTTTTATATATACAAGCATTTTATACGGATTAGTTTTCATTTTTCAACTTAACCAATTATAGAATGCACCTTTGAAGATGATGAAAAAATTAATACTTCTGTTTGATCCATATTTCTCTAATTAAGTAATTATCAATGGGTAATGCCATGTATGTTTATGTTCCACGTGGACCACATCTATATATATTTGATTTCGGTGGGTAAAGTTGAATTTCAGTTATAAATATCTTAATTTATTCTCAAATTATATAACCGTACGTTACGTTTGAATTTGGAGGGCTGAAAATGGGTAGTGAACGTATTAATTAATATGGACTATTCTCTCTAATTGTGATTTCTGGTAGCTAGTGCTCAGCAGATCAGGTAACATTATAAATTTGACAAAACTAACAACCGTAAAATAGATATTTTTTTTTCTTCTTTCTATCTTATCATGTCATGTGATTTTATTACAAGAATGAAATTATGAAATTAAACACGCAACATATGGATAGAATTTATATCCTTTTTATTGTTGTAACGATTTTATAGTAGCCAAAATTCTTTTCCAATGCCTATGATATAATCATAGGGATCAGGGATGGCTACCCTAATCAATAGTTTATGTAAGTCAACAAAAAAATCAATAGTTTATGTCGTCATTTTGTATTGCAACTGAAAACTGAAGATGTACGCTTGTTTAACTTATTTTTAATATTTATTTTATAATAAAATTTGAAATGTTTTCAATAAATTTGTAATCTAAAACATTCTATTTTGAATTAAAAAAATTTGCTTGAGAAATGTTAACAAGTGGCATAAGCTATTCATTAAGAAGATCATAAATATTGTCTCAATTGTTGATATAACCAATATATATATATATATATATATATATTGGTTATATATATATATATATATATGGACTATATTATGGCCGCTAATGGTCACCGTCCAAACCATGATCGCCTGTGACATCCAAGGCACACAAAGACGTAGACGTGAAATTGCAATAGTCAGCCCAGTTTTTTGAGCTGCCACATGTGTGGCGTCTCATGTTAAACTCTTGATGAACAAGAACAGCATTATGAATAGCATTTCGAATTCAAGAATTAAATTGAAATTTAGCTTGACAAAAATCAAAACTTACTAGAAAGATAGGTTTTGATTCAAACTTCTGCCGTTTTAATTTAATAACAAACTTTGCTATCTTAATTAATTCTTACGTTAAAACGGAAAACCTAATTTCCTAGTGCACTTTCAGAATTTCCTATTTTGGTTAATTATCGATAATAATTTATATGTAAACATATTTTGAGTTTTGATCAATCAAATTATTTATTTTTATATTAAATAAAAATTTATTTCAATGTCAAATAGTAAAAAATAGCACCAAAATATATATTTTTTATATCAAAATAATTTTATATTTATCATAAAATAAATAACTTGATTAAACTTAATTAGCCAAAATAGAATTATTGTATTTATTACGAAGAATTTACCACGACCTCTTGTGTTATAACTTCGTGTAGGCATGTGTTTAATGTCAAAGAAACAAGATTAAAATTCCATAATGGCTAGTATCATAGACCATATAAGTCTGAGATGAAAAATCTACTATATACTGCATTACTGCATGGTTAACGCAGTCATCACCTCTCACCGGATCTCAAATTGGTGACATATATACTTTCCGAATTTTATTATTCCCTCGTAATTTCCCCAAAACACTAGGGGCATTTTGGGCACTCCGACCACATTCAGTCGTCATCAGCAATGCGAGCTCAAAGTAGGAGGGGCAAAATAGTCTATACAGGAATCCACGCGCAACGAAACGAGGCCCCTATATATATATTTTACGGAAACAAGAATCTTCAAGGTAGTGAGTCTTCACTCTTCAACTTGATTGTGCCAAGTCAGAGAAACAATATATAACTTCTTCCTAATCTTGATCTCCGCCTTCTCTCTCTTTCTTTCTTTATCTCTCGCATTGAAGTTAGAGAAAACCGAACCTTCCCTGTTCCTTCAGATCCAACCCCCCTCCCTCTCTAGCGGAATATTCTTCCAGGTATTCAATTTCTTCATTCATTTACCAATTGCATAATAACGAACTAGTATATCGGATTTATTTGTTCGTGAATCATCGATGAGTTCTGGTAAAAATCATTTTCTTTTTTGTTTCGGTTGTATCGTTCATTCTTTCTTTCTTTCTTTCACTTTCTGAAGCAATTCCATTGGTTTTCTCCGCAAAAGGATATGATAGCTCGTCTTTTACGAGCCAGGACAACTTTCTGTTCTCGTCCATTTTTTCCCTCAGTGGATCACTTTTTCATTCCTTTGACTTTTCCCCTTTCGTGTGGTTTTTTTACAGTTTCGGTAACTCGTTTTTTACTCTCCGATTTCCATGCCTTTAATTTGCTTGTGTGAACTTGATTCCAGTATTGAATAGTTGAGATTCTGTTTTATTGAAAAGTTGGATTGACTTACTTGACTGTCGCCGTAGTAAGTGGAATTATTTCTACTACTACTACTATGTATGTATGTATGTATGTATATAAATTAAATGTGCATTTGTTCTCTGTTCTTTGAACACGTTGAAAATGGAAATGAATATTTCTGTTAAATAAAAATGCAGCTGGGTCCTTTACCAAGAAAAAGATGTCTGGCACTTTACACAGTGATAACAATAATGGCAAACTAAAACAGTGAAATTGGAATACCGCACAAATGCAATGTATGGAAATTGTTGTTTGTCCTTTTTCTGAATTGAGATTGTCAAAACGAAAACATATTCTCACCCTTTGTCTCTCCGATTTTCTGCATATGTATGATATCATAGCGTGTTGTGAAGAACATGTTGGAGAAAGTGGAAGAGTTCAACATGGAGAAGGTGATCCAAGAATTTGAGAGACTTACCAAGGATGCAGGAAGGGTTCAGAGGGAAACCCTCAAGAGGATTCTGGAGGATAATGCTTCAGCTGAGTATCTGCAGAATTTGGGTCTCAAAGGAAGAACTGACCCTGAAAGTTTCAAGGCTTGTGTCCCACTTGTTACCCACAAAGAATTGGAGCCTTATATATATAGAATCATTGATGGAGACACTTCTTCTATTCTCACTGGAAAACCCATCACTACTATGTCATTAAGGTTCAGTTTAGTTAGTTTAGCATTCTCTTTTAATATTTTCTTTTCTTTTTTGGTTTCTTTTTCATCTTTGGAGTAATTGAATTCTTAAGGTTTTAATCAAGTTAAATAATTTCTTGCAGCTCTGGCACTACTCAGGGGAAGCCAAAATATCTGCCATGGAATGATGAATTGTTTGAAACCACTATGCAGATATATCAGACCTCTTTTGCCTATAGGAACAGGTATGCATGTTTTGAGTTTAAAAGTTACAGTTATTTAAGAGAATCCAAGCAAAATTTGCAGCATCTTATTAGTTATTATATGCAACCTCTTATTCATTATTCTACAGGGAGTTCCCTATCAAGAATGGGAAGGCTTTGAGCTTCATATACAGCAGCAAACAGTTCAAAACAAAAGGGGGTGTGGCGGCCGGAACTGCCACAACCAATGTGTTTCGCAATTCGCGGTACAAGCGGGAGATGAAGGCACTCCAATCCCAATGTTGCAGCCCAGATGAAGTGATATTCGGCCCTGACTTCTTTCAATCACTCTACTGCCACCTCTTATGTGGACTAATCTTCCGTGAAGAAGTTCAGCTTGTTTCTTCCATATTTGCACACAGCATTGTCCATGCTTTCAGAACATTCGAACAGGTTTGGGAAGAGCTCTGTACTGATATCAAACAAGGCGTCCTCAGCAGCCGGATCACTGTTCCTTCAGTCAGAGCTGCCATGTCCAAGCTCCTGAAACCAAACCCGGAACTTGCCAACCTAATCCATGCAAAATGTGTGGGATTGAGCAATTGGTATGGGCTAATACCAGAGCTTTTTCCTAATGCAAAGTATGTGTACGGAATAATGACAGGGTCAATGGAGCCATATTTGAAAAAGATGAGACACTATGCTGGTGAGCTGCCATTGTTGACCGCTGACTATGGATCCTCTGAAGGTTGGATTGCTGCAAATGTGAACCCAAGACTTGCACCTGAACTTGCCACTTATGCTGTGCTTCCTCAGATTGGTTACTTTGAATTCATTCCACTTACTCAGCTTGAGAATAATGATGCTTCTTCTTTCCTCTCTATTGATCTCAACCCAGTGGGGCTCACTGAGGTGAAGGTTGGAGAGGAGTACGAAATTGTCATCACCAATCCAGCAGGTACTTTAACTATTGCTAATAGCCTAGTACACTATTTCTTCTCATTTTCCTTCCCATTAATGAGTCCTGACTATTTGGGAATTATGATGCTGCCCTACTCTTTAAATCTAAAAGGGTACACATTTTTATCTTGTTTGACTTTTTGAGTTCTGTTTCATTCGTAGATGAGGCATGAAAATAATCAGTTAGCGATATGATAATTACTATAATTAATGTAGTAATCTTAATAGTAAAGGTGCATGCATATGCCTCTGGTCCACCACAAGTCCACGACTATGGACAAAGACGTACGGGTTCTTTATTGCTTTTTCTCTCTTCCTTGAAAATGTTATTTGTTTACGTCTATTAAAGTTTGTGTTTATTTAGACATTTTTTAAATCTAAAGATAAAGAAAGTGAATGAATAGAAAAATAATATCTAAACAATTACCAACAATTTTTGTGTGCAAAATATCATTCTTCTAGACTAGAGTGGTTGGGTTAGTCATTAGTGCAAGGAGAAGAAATGGAAAAGGATGCTTTTTACACACTATTATTTGACCTTAATGGGACCTACTTCAAAGAAATTTCTTGCTACTCAATTCTAAAGGTACATCACACCTAATCAGATTAAAAAATAGATAAATAAATAATTCTATTTGGCAACTAATCTTGGATTTGTGTATCTTAGTTCATCCAATCCAACTGTATTATATTAATCATTCTTTTTAACTTTGATTTCCCAGTTTGTATAATTCATATTGCATGGCAGGTTTATACAGGTATAGACTAGGGGACGTTGTGAAGGTTATGGGATTCCACAACTCAACTCCAGAACTGAAGTTCGTTCGTCGGAGCAGTCTTCTTCTTACCATCAACATTGACAAGAACACTGAAACAGATTTGCAGTTGGCTGTGGAAGCAGCGGGTAAAGTGTTGGCAGAGGAGAAACTTGAAGTAGTTGACTTCACCAGCCATGTTGACTTGTCAAAGGAGCCAGGGCACTATGTTATATTCTGGGAAATCAATGGAGAAGCCAGTGAGCAAGTTCTTGGTGAATGCTGCAACTGTCTGGACAAGTCCTTTGTTGATGCAGGGTACACCAGCTCACGCAAGGTCAACTGCATTGGGCCGCTCGAACTCCGACTTGTCAGGAGGGGAACATTCCAGAAGATTCTAGAACATTACCTTGGACTTGGAGCTGCTGTTAGTCAGTATAAGACTCCAAGATGTGTAGGCCCTACAAACACCATTGTCTTGCAAATCTTAACTGATAATGTTGTCAAAACCTATCTAAGTACTGCTTTCAATTGAAACTAATAATAGTTTGGCAATTTGCAGGCTAAGCTAGTGTTAAAAATTAAAATTGCCTTATAGTTTATAGAAGTGCTACCAAATTTCAATTAGAAAAATATCAAAAATATATATATTGAGAGTTCTAATTTATCTTTTTAATCATTTTCCTAATTTTTTTTTATATTTTCAAAAAATATATTTTTGAATTTGTACTTACTTAAATGTTAGGAGAATAATTAAAAAAATGAATAGAACTCTCAAGTCTCAATCATTACTACTTCCATAGAGAAATATATATAATTTGCCATGCCAATCTATAAAATTTATCTTTTGTTTACAATATTGTACAATTCTCTCTCTTGAGTCTTGACTCTCTGAAATTCATATTACTGCATATAATAATGGCATGGTGATCTTAAGCAATCTCAATAACATTGGCTCTAATAATTCGCTAAAGTACATCTGCACATGTAAGGTAAGGGTGAAAATCATATGAATATGAGCACATTAAGCATAAGCATAAAACAAAAAATTGCTTAAATTGTATCAGTATATTTATATTCATTCCCTTGGGACGTTGTGAGGATAAAAAATTGAATTATCTAAAGGTTGGAGACAAAAATTGGTAATTTAGTCTAGATTTGGCTCCTCTTTTCCGCGTGCTAATATTTAATTGCGGATGATTCATCAACTATAACATTAATAATGCAGTAATCAATGTTCAGCAATGAATTAAAGCAAGGACATATAGTAGCAACGTTAACGTCATTAGCAAGCGTCGCTTTCACGTGTTTGGAGTTTCTTTACTGTGATTGGAAGGGAAAATTCAGAAAAGCTTGAGGATTATATTAAGTGTGCAAAACTAAAAAGCGGTTTAGTGGATCTTATAAAATAGATTATTATTGGTTAATGGTGTTTATTAGTGGCTTTAGCCCTTATTAGCACTCCCTACTTCAATAATGGTGCAGTCCTTCTCAACAAAAGTGACAACTTGATTGTTAACTTTGTGAATTATTAACTAAAATAAAAAAAATTGTGAATGTATATATCTTTTCTGGATATCTTCCATTGAATTAATAAAATTAACAAAAATGAGAGATTACATTTACAGATCCAGAATCCTTCTTGAAATGCAATTTGAGTTGATGTGATTATAAATGCATTTCCGTATTTTCTTACTTACCAAATAATGTAACGCGTTTAGTGACCAGGAAATTCCAATTAGGCACGTAAAGATCCATAATAATTCAATGATGCACGGCACATATTATTGCATGTTATGATATGATAATCTCATACATTTAATTTTGCTTGGTAGTAATTGATACTGTTTCCATAAAAGCTTTGATCACAAGACAATATATAAAGGAATAAAACTTGGATGAATCTTTGCACTTGCAGAGTCTACTCTGCCAGAAAGCCGCCTTAGATTTCCTTATGATGATGATTGGAACATTTTCCAGGGAAAAAGAAGGAAGAGCTCTTCCAATATGGGATTGTGGAAGCTCATTGTATGACTCATATGAGTTGGTGTCTCTTGCTTACACAATTGAGAGGCATATGATGCAGAGTCCACATCTTACTGAACCAAAGATGCTCTATCGTCCACCGGAGCCACGGTCGACCACTAAAAGAGGCGGCTCTTCCATGTTAGCCACCTTGAGTCAACTCTTGGTGAAGGGCACCTTGAAGAAGAAGAAGAAGAAGAACAGGAACAAATCCAATCAACAGAGGAAGAAAATGATAAGTACCAGAAAACAGAACAAGCTGATGAAAAAGTGCATATGAAAAAGTGCATATTTTTTCATTCTTATGATTCGTGTTAAATGCTCTGACTTGAACTTGATATTATATGTCATGCATTAGGGTAATTTAATGGTGCAAATTCAAATTATGAGAGAATAGTATGTGCTTTCATGATTTAGATTTATACCATTAGATTATGATGCACCTAGATATGTATTGTGGCATTGGACTTTGTTCCTGTTTGTCTCTGATATTATTTATGCGAGAATAATATGATTACATCCTCTTCAAAACTATAGTTGAGAGAAGTTATTTAATTTCTTTGAGCATAATTTCGATCAATGACCATGTGATCTTCTGCACTCATGCTCTCTATTAGCTCTTAATCATATCTTAATGAATCATATCTTTATACTGCAAAAAAAAAATATATTATGATACATATATACTAAAATCAGTCACCAGAATATACAAAATATATATGAAGTTTAACTTATTTTTTATTTTTAGTGTGCATTTTGAATTTCAATGTATATTATATATGATGACTGATTTTGATGTGCAAATAAAATTATTAATTTTCAAAACATTCAAAGGTGAACACGAATCTCCAACCTTTACTATTATAAGGGACGTTGAAGAGTTTAAAAGAAGTATAAAGCACCAGTTCGGTAGAGCCCTAAAAACGAGCACGACTCGAAATCGATTCGGATAACTCTAAATATAGGTGAGTCAAGTTATTGAAATCACAACTCATTTAAAAATGAGTTAATTTTGTTTG
>JASCZI010060716.1:0-22814 GCA_036250425.1 Stylosanthes scabra | reverse complement strand
ATATAATTCTCGAGTTAAACAGGTTTGGATCAAACGAATACGGGTTGATTCGTCTAACTCGTTTTTTTTTTTTTTTTTTTTAGTATATAAAATATATTTTGGTACATAAACATTATTTTTTTTAATTAGTTTTTTAAACTTTATATAATTTAATATGAAAATATATTAATGTGTGATAAATATTTTTGATTTTACATGAATATAAAATAAAAGAAGATTAATATTATATAGTAATTTTATTTTATTAAAAAAATGAGTTAAACGAGCCAACTTATTTAACTTGGAGGAGTAGAGTTAAGTTGGTAATTCTTTGGAAAATTTAAAATGCGAGCCAACTTTTTTTTTTTTTTGGTCTGGGAAATGCTAGCCAACTTGATTTTTTTATTTTCGCTAGTTGCTTGGACGGGTCGGTTCAAATTTGGTCTGCCCACCTCTTCTTTTTTTCTTCGATATTGCATTTGACAGCTATACAGTTTGGGTTCCACTATATGGACAACCCTCCTAATGATCTTTAAGTGTTAACTACTCTGGATTGTGTTGGGCCTAATCCCCCTGCTCTAACATTTTTGGGCGTTAGCCTCGTTGGTTTACTAAAAACAATAAAGAGCATTGTTAAGTGTATAAGTATAAGTATGTTTTATTTTTTGATGACCAAGTGTATATATATTTTTGGGCGTTGGCAACTAAATTTATTTAAATTAGTTCAAAACGTGTACACAAAAAAAAAAAAAACGTTAGTTCAAAACAAACAAAAATCATAATTAGGAAAGGAAGGAAACTCATAATAAGAAGATGGGTTACTTTGTTAGACTAGCTAAAAAAATGATTTGTACACCAAATATTTTTCAAAAATTAATACCCATAATTAATGAGAAAAGCTCAACAAATCAATATATTTTAATTTTTTCCAACATTATTAAATTGTGTAAAGGAGAAAGGATAATTACTCGTCTATGTAACTAATACTTTGAGCTGCTTAAGATTAGTTATAATTCTTTTTAGTGTTGTTAGGCTGTTACATTAGTTAGTTATAAACTTATATCTAACTAGATTAGCTTCTTGTGCTTCTTGGTTAGCTAATATCTCTGGTTGTATTTTCTCTATAAATAGCCTTGCTGCTATGGTGCTATTGTATCAGTAATATTGTTAATACAATATTATTCCATTTCATCTCCTACTCTTTCTTCCTTGTTTCTTAGCTGCGCTAGAGTTCTTGTTTGTCATGTTTAGTTTGTTCAAGAACTCTTACAAACACCACATATATTTTGTGACTACTTTTACCCATAAAACTTACTTTGTTAAAAAAAGGCAATATATCTTGTGCAAATTAAAATGCCAATTGCCAAGTGATTTAACTTTTTGTCGTAATCAAGTAATATTACCTATTTGATGAGATGATGAGTTGACATTAAATAATTACTTATTTGGTTTGCATATCCAGTGGTAGAGTTTGAATGAATATTTTGAATGGCCAAAATCAAAAAATATTAGTGTAAAATTATTGAATTGTATTTGACATAAAAAAATAATTACTAAATCAGTTATTATTATAAAATACATATTAAAATATAAAATACATATTAAAAAAATTTAAAAAATATATTTATTCATGCACAAATACTTGGTGATTAGTTTAATGGTTAAATTTTAGTATACAAATAGCATTTATAAAAATTATATAATACTATATTATTATTTATATGATCATGAAAAATAATACTACTATTTATATTTAAACAAAATTTATTAATGTAATTTTTACAATATAGCAAAGTTTTTTTTTTCTAAAACAATATATAGTAAGATTTGATTAGATTATTACATAAATATAATAAGATATAAGAAAAATATATATATAGTAAAATTTATTTTTAAATTTTTTTGGTAATATTTTCAATTTTTATTTTTAAAAATATTTTTTTTATAGTATTTTTAAAATTTTAAAGAGGCAGTGGAGAAACTGCAAAAGGCACGTATTGCCGTAAATGAAAAGGCCCATATGGCCATATCTATTGGCTATTGACTATTATTATGAAACACAAGTGAAAAAAAAATAAAAAAGATAAATTTCAAATAAATTTTTATTATATTTTAATAAAAGGAATTAACCAATTAAGTTATTTAGATTTTTACTGTACCTATACTATTAAATTTTTGTAAAATATTTTGGGAGGCCATGACCCCATTGTCCATGCTATGCTCCGCATATCCATAATCCATGTCCATAAGTTGTATATATTAGAAGGATGGACAATGATACGTTTAATTATTTAACTCAGTATTATGCTTAATTAATAGAGACTAATTAAAATTTTAATATTTTTAGTATTTTCAGACAGTGATGAGAAGAGTTAAATTTTTTGAAATTATCACTGAAATTTTAATAATTTTTTGAATTTAAATATTTTTAATATTTAATATTAAAATTTTTAATATTAATTTTTTCATAAATTTAATTTAATCTCTATCTTTCAGTTTTTGTCTCTTAATAAATTTAAATTAAATACAACAATAAATTTAATTTAGTATCAAATTTCTAATTTTTATCTTTCAATATCTATCTCTCTTCTAAATGTAGACTTGCAAAATAATCATAAATTTTATTTTAGGAATAAAATGACTAGAATTTTATAAAAGACATCATAATTCTTCAAGAAAATTATTTCATTTGTGATGAAAGGTTTGAATCGATGAACACATCAAATGAAATATTCCACAAAGATAATTATCATCTTTTTCTAAAGAGTATATAGTAATCTATTGTAATTTTTTAGATAGAGATGGTATTGTACTATTGTAGGTATTGACTTTTTCTTAAGTATAATAATTTCATTTGTATTATTTCAGTTAATTTGTCTTAATCATATGGTATATTTAATGCGCCATGTGATTTTTTTTTATTATTCATGCTATTCATTTACCTTTTCTAAGTAAAATACTATATTCTTTGCTTGCAAGTTTACACATTATGTGTTATTGCAGATAATTTTGTTTATTATTATTTCAAACTATTAATGATTATTAACTGAATTTTTTTTTCTCTCCCGTGCTTGGCATGGGTATTTTTTTTTTTGACATGCTTGGCATGGGTATGGCATCTAGTACATATAATTTTGCACTCCCAATGTAGAAAAATATTTTACAATTCTATATCTCCTCTTTTAAATTTCAATAATACTAATTAATCAACAAAGTTTAACCAACAATTTAAATTGGATGTTCTATTTTTTAGGTTTTGGGATGTTCTATTTATTTAGGTTTTAAATGTTTTGTTTCTATTATTGATTGCTTTAGATTTCAGATATTCTATTTCTAAAATAGTTATGAATGTTCCACTTATTTTTATTGTAGATATTCTATAAATAGTAATTATGAATATTTTATTTTTTATTGACTTATTATTGGTTAAAAAAATATAAAAAAATATAGGGAGCACACAAAATTCTAAAATCCATGGGAGCACATGAGCCAAAAAGTGAAACCCTAACCCTAGCCCCCTTCTCCCTTTGCCCCACTGTCGCTGCCATCCACGCTGCCGACTCATCCTCTTCTTCTTCTTCAATCGCCAGTATTGTCACCGTCGCCGCTTTCTCCTCTCTTTCTCTTCCTCTTTCTTCCATCGAGCCTTTCATATCTTCCAAGCCTTTGCCATGAAAGAGAATGTTAGATCTCAAGTAGATCTAACGAAGATGGAAGATGTAAAGGCTTTAATCAACACCGACCAACGTCTCACTCGTCAACAAGTCAGTCGCCACTACCGTCACTGCTGCTTGTATCTCCTCCTCCTCTACCTCGCTATTTCTTCCAATTGTGTTGTTGTTGTTATTGTGTTGTGATTGTGGTGGTGATGGTGGTGCTTGTTGTTGTTGTGATGGTGATGGTGTAGTTGGTGATGGTGGTGGTGATAGTGATGAGGTTACGGATAATAATCGTATTTTGTTTTGAATGATAACTTGAATCTATTTCGGATGATAATTGTGTTGATGTTGTTTTAGGATTTAAGGTTACGGATGATAATTATATTTTGTTTCAGATGATAACTTGTATCTATTTCGAATGATAACTGTTTTTAGTTTCGGATGATAATTTTGATTAATTATGAATGATAACTTCTAATTCAACTTATTGTCTCCCTAATATTGATTCTGTAGCATAATTTAAAAAAAATATTGGTTACCTATATTTTTTTTTAATTTATATGATATACTAAGTGATATTATATGTATAAATTTTTTATCAACTAAATTTAATTAAATTAGTCAAACTTTTACAAAAATTATTTTCATTACTCTCATTCATTTTGTTATGTTGAAAACAAATCTCCTTTCAAAATAAAATAAAAATTTGTCATGTAAGTAATAATGTTGATATATAAACAAAATAGTATGTCATTTTAGTGATGGATATTATCGAGTACTTAATTATTCGATTATTTGGCAAATAATGGTCATCATTAAAAAAAATATTTTATTGAAGAAAAAATTGTCCGAAAAAAAATCGACTTGTAATTGAGTAAAGAGTATTTTAAAGCAGCAGTTATCAAATGAAAAGACAATTTGCGTTTTACAACCTACATACCCTACATATTTTCTCATCCAGAAATTACAAGAGTTCAACAAAAATGCTTTAAAACAATTTTATTTAGTTATCAAAATAAAATAACTAATATTTTCTTACCATTTTCTTTCTATTTTTTTATATTTCAAGTCATTCTTCTTCTTCTCTTCTCTTTATTATTATTTTTTTATATTATCTTTGGTTTGGTACCCATAATCGTTTGATGGTCAATCGACGAATTAAAAAAAACATTGTAAAACACATTTGTTCACTCATAAATTTTATTATCCAAGTTAATTAGATTTAATTAATAAAAATTACTTATATGTGTAATATTTCTCTGCTGCCACATATAATTTCGGGTGGATTTGGTAAAGCTTTTCGAAGAGGCACAAGAAACTTTTTAAAGATGACTTGTGCTTATCAAAATTGAAAAGTCCTATATAACCCTATTTATTAATAACTATCTACATTCATTATTACATTTATATCTGTTATAGTCATTTTAAATTTTAAAGTCACTTTACCAAACATAATTATTATTGCTTGTATTTATTAAACGATTATTTTTATTTGATTTTATCAAATACACATGCTACGACTTTTAAAAAACTATATTTTAAAAGATAATTTTCA
The DNA here is from genome assembly GCA_036250425.1 of Stylosanthes scabra. Lineage (NCBI taxonomy): Eukaryota > Viridiplantae > Streptophyta > Magnoliopsida > Fabales > Fabaceae > Stylosanthes > Stylosanthes scabra. The sequence continues at coordinate 17,621 of JASCZI010060716.1, read as the reverse complement.
TAAACTACTTTCAAAAAATAAAATCTTTATTAAACTCATCCTTAGTCTAAATTTGGCTTCTCTTTTGCACATGCTTTATATTTAATTGCGGCTTATTCATCGGCTATAAGATTAATAATGCACTAATCAATATTTGACTATGAATTAAGGCAAGGAGCCAAGGACACGTAGTAGTAACGTGTCGATTTTCTTTTTTTAAAAAAAGAGGTGTCGGTTATACATACGTGTTTGGACTTTGGAGTTTCTCAACCGTAACTGGAAGGGCAAAATCACAAAAACGCCGAATAATTCTGTAGAATTTTTTTATCCGTTCACATGATTTTTTAATAAACACTAAATTGATATTAGTATAAAATATAATTATTAATTTGTTAATTATTTTTTTATTTTTTAATTCACCTATAATAATTATATTTTTATATAAATATAAAAATAATATTTATTAAAAAAGTGTATAAATAATATTATTTTTATTATTATATAAATTATAAATACTAAATACTTAATAAATATATTACACTTAAAACTAAAATTACATATTCGATTCGAGTAATGCTATTTTAACAAGTGATTTTGACCAACCAAATACAATCAAATAATTTATTTCTATATTAAATAGAATATTATTTTGATGTCAAATAGTATAAAAAGTGTACAACTAAATAAAATTCTATTCTACACCAAAATTGTTTTCTATTTAGCATAAAAATAAATCACTTGGTTACACTTGGTTGGCCAAAATCATTTGTTCACATAGAATTATTGATTGGATTCTTACTTCTTAGTCTTAACAAAAAATAATTTTTTTTTTATAAACTATACAATAAATTTTTTTTTTTAAAGAATTTGGGCATAAATTCTTTCTTGTATCTCTATTATATATTAATTTAAATTACATACCAATGCTATCTTACTACTTACTTCTGTCGTGTAGTAAAAAAAAAATTACTTCTCTCGTGAAAATGTACAATAGAAGTATTGTATTCTCCAACACAAGCTCTACTAATTTCCTAGCGCGCTTTCAGAATTTCACTGGTGGTCTTTTTCTAAGTAATTATTTTGAATTATGTTAGGTATATTTTATATTAAAATTCAGCTATCAAATCAATCACTACTACGTTAAAATATAAAATATATATTAAAAATAATTAAAATAATAATATATATTTATATATAAATATTTCGTGATAAATTCGGTAGCTAAATTTTGGTATAAATAATATTTTTATTAAAATTTGGTATAAATAATATTTTTATTATTTTTGTTAATTATTTAGAAGAGTGACTGAGAGTCTTAAAAAGATAAGAAAAAATTAAATATAGATATTATTTTTAAAAAATATTAAAAAATAAAAAAAATTATTTAAAAATCAGGATGATAATTAAAAGAATGACTTAGAATTTTAAATATTTTTGAATTATTTATAATTAAAAAACAGTATATAACTTCCTCAGTTCTTCCTGATCTTAATATCGAGCTTTGCAATCTCTCACTCTTTTCCACTGGTCTTCTATTGCATTGAAGTTAGAGAAAACCAAACCTTCCCTGTATGCGACATACCGCGGAATAGGTATTCAATTTCTTTCACTTTCTCCATTTACCAATTACATAACGAACTAGTATAAGTATAAGGTATAAACACATCTATATGTATTTTTCGGATTTGTTCGTAAATCATGGTTGAGCTCTGGTCAATGTTTTTTTGTTTCTTTTTAGGGAATTAGAGTAGCTAGTCTCGGTTGACCGATCAATTGGTGGTTCTTTTTTATCAGCTTCAGTTCGGGGTTCTCAGCGGTCAATTCTCATCTACATGTCATTGTATAGTTCATTCTTTCTTTCACTTTCTCAACCAATTCCATTGGTTTTCTCCGCAAAAATACGATAAAGTTGTTAAACTCATAAAGCGGATCTAAACTCGATTTACGAGTTAAATCGATGAGTTTAATTAAAAATAAAAATAAATTATACATAACATCAAATTTAGATATTCAAAATTAAAAAAATTTAATTTTAAAACACATAATAAACTAAATTAATAATGTATATTATGATGACATACTTAAATACACTTAAATGACAATTATCAATTATATAATAAATACAATAACATAGAATACACAAAACAAAAATTAGATGTAAAAAAAAAAATAAATATAAGTAAGTCAGTAAATTTATAATTCTAATGGAAGAATTTAAAAGTTAAAAATCAGTCATTACCTAAACTCCTAAGAATTTAAAAATTAAAAGAAAGAATTTGACAAACATGGATATGATACGAGCCAGGACAACTTTCTGTTCTCGTCCATTTTTTCCCTGAGTGAATCACTTTTAAATTCCTTTGACTTTTCCCCTTCGGTGTGGCTTTTTACAGTTTCGGTAACTCAATTTTTACTCTTCAATTTCCATGCCTTCAATTTGCTTGTGTGAACTTGATTTCAATTTTCAATAGTTGAGATTCTGTTCTATTTGAAAAGTTGGATTGACTTACTTGACTGTCGCCGTAGTAAGTGGAAGAAACGCTAAACTACAAATACTAATTATTTCTACTACTACTAATCATCTCGTTGAGAGTACAGCATGATCGGGTCAGGGATGAAAATGAAGATTTATGGGGTGGGTACTTTATTCCCTGTTATCATCCTATTTATAAAATTGTCCAGACGCCGTTCCCATTTCATTCTCATTACGGGTTATCATTATAATGAATAAATAAATAATTAAAAAATAATACCAACATAATAAAATTTAGTACAATAAAATAAAATTTAATATATTAAAAAACAATTGAGACACAAATTTAACCACTCACGTACATATAAAATATCAAATATACACATTAAAAGAAAATAAAATAAAAAAATGTTTTTAATATAAACAAAATGTTATAGATAGGTGTAGAGACAAATATGTAATAACATCCTCGCAGAAATTTCGCAGGTCTTTATAAGGCGGGTACATCTATTTTGTCCTCGTTCCCATTTATTTACGGGGACGGGTCCCGTCGTTGTGAAAATTTTGTGGGTCTCCATTAGCCTTTCCATCGCAAGTAATTAAGGTGGGTACCTGCGGATATAGGAATATTTGTGATCCCTAAGTTACTGATTCTGACCGTTGGACTATTAATTAAATCGTTGATCCGTTCATTATTAAGTAATATAATTAGCTTCTATATTACAAAGTGTAACATGTGTCCCAGGACAAGCGGAGATAGGAGCACCGTAGGCTTGTCTAGCTTGACTCGAGTGGTATGGTCTGACCAATTTTCATTGAATTTGATTGGTTTTGCCGAGTTTAACCAATTCGCACCGATCCAATAGCAGAAGCTATATTTATCTCAGGTCGGATCGACCTGAGGTCTAGTTCACCCATTTACCAGTCGTATCTATCGATTCGGTCTAATTTTGATAACTATGCCGTTATGCACGTATGTAAAGGTTGAGAGTATATCTGGATATATAAATATGCATTTGTTTTCCGTTCTTTGAACACGTTGAAAATGGAAATGTATATTTCTGCTAAATAAAAATTCAGCTGGGTCCTTTACCGAGAAAAAGATGTCTGGCACTTTACACAGTGATAATAATAATAATGGTAAACTAAAAGAAATTGTAATACCGCACAAATGCAATTCATGAAATTGTTGTTTGTCTTTGGTGGTTTTTTTTTTTTTTTTTTCTAAATTGAGATTGTCAAAACAGAAAAATGTTCTCACCCTTTGTCTCTCCGATTTTCTGCATATATATGATATCATAGCGTGTTGGAGAAAGTGGAAGAGTTATTAAACATGGAGAAGGTGATCCAAGAATTTGAGAGACTTACAAAGGATGCAGGAAGGGTTCAGAGGGAAACCCTCAAGAGGATTCTAGAGGATAATGTTTTAGCTGAGTATCTGCAGAGTTTGGGTCTCAACGGAAGAACTGATCCTGAAAGTTTCAAGGCATGTGTCCCAGTTGTTACCCACAAAGAACTGGAGCCTTATATATATAGAATCATTGATGGAGATACTTCTTCTATTCTCACCGGAAAACCCATCACTACTATGTCATTAAGGTTCAGTTTAGTTAGTTTAGCATTCTCTTCTAATCTTTTCTTTTCTTTTTTGGTACCTTTTTCATCTTTGGAGTAGTTGAATTCTTAAGGTTCTAATAAAGTTAAATAAATTCTTGCAGCACCGGCACTACTCAGGGGAAGCCAAAGTATGTGCCATGGAATGATGAATTGTTTGAGAGCAGTACGCAGATACACCGTACATCTTTGGCCTATAGGAATAGGTACGTATATATGTATGTATGTGTTTAAAACTTACAATTATTTATGCCAATCCACGAAAAATTTGTAAAATCTTATTATATACAAGTGCTTATTAATTATTCTACAGTGAGTTTCCTATCAAGAATGGGAAGGCTTTGAGCTTCATGTACATAAGCAAAGAGTTCAAAACAAAAGGGGGCGTCATTGTCAGAACAGCCACATCCAACGTGTTCCACAATTCACGGTTAAGGGAGGAGACGGAGGTAGTCCAATCCCAAAGTTGCAGCCCAGTTGAAGTGATGTTGGGCCATGACTACTTTCAATCACTCTACTGCCACCTCTTATGTGGACTAATCTTCCATGAACAAGTTCAGCTTGTTTCGTCCATATTTGCACACAGAATTGTCCATGCTTTTAGAACGTTCGAACAAGTTTGGGAAGAGCTCTGCACAGATATCAAACAAGGTGTTCTCAGCAGCCGAATTACCGTTCCGTCCATCAGAGCTGCCATGTCCAAACTCTTGAAACCAAACTCGGAACTTGCCAACCTAATCCATGCAAAATGTGTGGGATTGAGCAACTGGCATGGCCTAATACCAGAGCTTTTTCCTAATGCAAAATATGTACACGGAATAATGACAGGGTCAATGGAACCTTATTTGAAAAAGTTGAGGCACTATGCTGGGAAGTTGCCATTGTTGAATGGCGACTATGCATCCACTGAAGGGTGTATTGGTGTAAATGTGAACCCTAGACTTGCACCTGAACTTGCAACTTATGCTGTGCCTCCTCAGATTAGTTACTTTGAATTCATTCCACTCACACAGCTTGAGAATAATGATGCTGCTGCTTCTTTTCTCAATCCCGTGGGCCTCACTGAGGTGAAGGTTGGAGAGGAGTATGAAATTGTCATCACCAATCCAGCAGGTACTTTAACTATTGCTAATAGCTTAGTACTCTATGCATGGACAATAATTCATAATAATAATAATAATAATAATAATATTCTATAGAACTATCTTTCGAGTAAAGACCCTATTCTTTGATTTTTTTTGGCAGCTAATCTTTGATTTGTAAATTCTTATTAATTCATCCAGTTCAATTAGATAGAGGCGTGACCGTATGATTTGTCCAAAATTCATACGTAATTAGCGGCGGCAGAAGTATTATGTTAATGATTCTTTTTAACTCTGATTATTCAGTTGTATGTTAATAACGAGTTGCATGGCAGGTTTATACAGATATAGGGTAGGGGATGTTGTGAAAGTTATAGGATTCCACAACTCAACTCCAGAAATGAAGTTCGTTCGTCGGAGTAATCTTATTCTTAACATCAACAATGATAAGACCACAGAAACAGATTTGCAGTTGGCGGTGGAAGCAGCGTGTAAAATGTTGGCAGAGGAGAAACTTGAAGTAGTTGACTTCACCAGCCGTGTTGACTTGTCAAAGGAGCCAGGGCACTATGTTATATTCTGGGAAATCAATGGAGAAGCCAGTGAGCAAGTTCTTGGTGAATGCTGCAGCTGTTTGGACAAGTCCTTTGTTAATAATGGTTACATTACCTCACGTAAGGAAAATAGCATTGGGCCCCTCGAACTCCGACTTGTTAGGAGTGGAACATTTCAGAAGATTCTAGAACATTCTCTTGGACTTGGAGCTTCTGGTAGTCAGTATAAGACTCCAAGATGTGTTGGCGCTACAAACACCGCTGTCTTGCAAATTTTGACAGATAATGTTGTCAAAACCTATTTTAGTACTGCTTTTAATTGAGGGAGCCACTTAAACGAAGTCATGGAACAAATCCTCCTTTGTTCCTCCTTATTATGTAGTGATGTCAATGTGTCTCGTAGAAACAATGGTATGTGATATGTAATGTAAGATACTTGTTTATGTTTATTAGAAGTTGTTACTTGAACTAAGTGAAGTTTGTTACATGTAACAAGTTAGTTAGTTAGAAGTTAGTTTGTCACAATGATGTATGTCTCATTTGGAATGAATAACATATTATAGTGAATTTTCCATGTGGAAGCCACCATATTAATAGTGGGCATCAATTTAGATTGATAGAAGGTATCCCTCCCCCTTCTTGGTGGAGCACCTCCTTTCAGATAGATGGGAATAGGTCAATAGGATTAGGCTGGCCCTTATGGGAATCTCAAAACTCCAATTTTCTTAACATATTAATTATTTAGAAAGAAAAAAAAAAGAGTAGATATTTTCATGTTTTATTTTGACAACGCTGTTATTTCTTTTACAAATGCGTGAAAACATGTAATGGAAAAAAAGTAATGTATGAAATGATATTTTTTGAAGTAATAAATAATAATATCATTATAATTACCAAAAAATAATTAAATAATATCATTAGTTTTTATTATTTTCTTTTGTACCATTATATGAAGGCCTTAAGCTCGTTTTTGGTCAGGTACTTAAGTTTTAACTCTGGACCTCCTTCTGGCTAAAGAAAAAAAAAAAAAAAAAACGGCTGAGAAACCTTATGGCATTTTGACCCTAAAAAGTAATTAAGAGTGTCATTGGTGTATAAGTATTTTTGGATTTTAATACAAAAAAAAAGTATTTTTAGAATTTTTTATAAATAAATAAATTAAATATGATAATTATCAATTTAGACACGCTCCTGTAAATTTTCTAAAATAGATTATGTTACACATTTCGAGTTTGAAAAAAATGACATTTTAATAAATAGTTGTACTATTTTACAAACAATGACAACTATGATTGACTAATTTACATGACATACTAGATAATATTATATGTATAAGTTTTTTTAATTAAACTAATCTAATTTTTACAAAAATTATTCTCATTAACTCATCTAAATATTATTATTCAAATTATTTTGATTTAATTAACAAAAATTTTTTATACATGTAATATTTTTTCTATAATTTAGTCTAAATTTGACTCGTAGTCCTTTTATATAAATTATTATATTTGGTTAATTATTTAGAATAGTGATTGAGAGTTTTAAAAAGATAAAAAATTTAAATATAAATATTATTTTTTAAAAAAATATTAAAAAGGTAACAAAAATTAAAATTATTTTTTAAATTTATTTATTATTAATAAACAATACATAAGTTCCTCATTTCTTCCTAATCTTAGTCTGGAACTTTGCAATCTCTCTTTCTCTCTCTTCTTCGCTGGTCTTCCATGGCATCGAAGTTAGAGAAAACCGAACCTTTCCAGTTCCGTCTATATTTCATTCCACAAACCGCGGAATTGGTATTCTATTTCTTTCACTTTCTTCATTTACCAATTATTATACACAAGCTAATATATGTTGAAAAAACTAAATGTATAAGGTGTTTGCCTATCCAAATTCATTTATGTATATTTATTTTTATGTCAAACTGTCAAAGTATAATTATTTTGGGGGTAAAATATCGTTTGAATAAATTTCAAAAATATCTTTAATGTTTAAAGTGTTCTATTTGTATTCCGGAGAAGTTTATAATAAATCAAATTCATGGTTCTCAAATAAGTGAATTACTAACAAAGCCATACATGAGTTAGTTTATAACACCAAAATATTATAAATGACGTGTTCATTTTATTCGTATTCATTATTATTTTTCAAGAAGACAACACAAATATTATTGCACTATCACTCTAACTATAACCGGATTTTTATCAGTTTCATGGAGTTACCCTTCCATACAGGGGCATAACCGAAAGCACCATCACTCTAACTAGCCATGAAACTGATAAAAATCCACCCACACCAATCTAATCGCCAATCATTCAAAACCATTAACAAACCAAATTACGATAAATATCCATAAACCGTACACAGTTGATACCTGATCGTCTTCGCCACCGTCCCAGTCCCCGCTGTTGGTCACAGCAGTACCTTACTCTCCGGCTGCGTCTTCGTGCGGCTCCACGCTTGTCGAGATCGCCATCCCACGACGGCCTGTTACTCTCACCACGAACACTTAGTTGCGGCTGACTATCTTCAGCAACAATTCTCCGTCTCACCACGCAGCCACATTCTCATACATGTTTGAATCAGCCAATGACGCCAGGATTCTTCAATTAACTATTCCTCCATGGAGGCCCAGATCCCCAATTCCACGAAATAAAAAACAGTGGTTTCGACTCAGGCTACATCAACGATGCCTAATTGTTGGAAGCTGAAGATTCGAGCTGCCCTTTCCAGTAATCGCAACATCAGACTAAAGGATATTATCGTATTTCCCTCCTTCGCTAAAAGACAAACAGCTTACCATCAGGAACACTGGAGTTACCCCTCCGTACGGGGGCATACGTGATATTTGTTATGAAGCAGTATCATTTTGGGCAAAGAATTATTAAAATAAAGAGATCACGAAAGCAATATGATTGCACGATGGCTTACGGGCTAAAAGAAACTATTTTGTCGGTAGATATTTAGACAAAAGTTGGATGCATGTATGGTGTAGATTTCTTCATTAAATGCAATGGTTGTAATTAATTACATAAAGAAGATATTTTTAGTCATCCTCCCATGAAGCACATATATATAGGCTTCCAATGTGAAGCAGTGTGTGTCTCGAGCGAAGAGGAAGTGAGGGGTGAATTGAGTGAGCATTGCAAGGAGAAAGTGGGTGAGTGTTATAATTTTCACATTGTAATTCAGAGTTATAATTTGTTCATTTGATTATAATATTTTCAAAATTGTCTAACGGTAAAATTTCGTATATTTCTCAACCTCAAATTTTAATTGTATTATTCTGTCTCATTTATTCTGGTACCTAACTATTTTTACTACTACTAAGTTTTTATGTATGAAAATTATTATTTGTCCTTTTTGTTTTCTGAATTGAGATTGCTAAAACACCCATTGTCTCAACATGTTCTGCTATATATATATATGTCATCGTAGCGTGTTGCGAAGAACATGAAGAAAGTAGAAGAGTTCGATATCGAGAAGGTTATCCAAGAGTTTGAGAGACTTACAAAGGATGCAGGAAGGGTTCAGAGGGAAACCCTCAAGAGGATTCTAGAGGATAATGCTTCAGCTGAGTATCTGCAGAATTTGGGTCTCAATGGAAGAACTGACCCTGAAAGCTTCAAGGCTTGTATCCCAGTTGTTACCCACAAAGAATTGGAGCCTTATATCTATAGAATCATTGACGGAGACACTTGTTCCATTCTCACTGCAAAACCCATCACTAATATGTCATTAAGGTTCAGTTTAGCATTCTCTTCTAATCTTTTCTTTTCTTTTTTGGTTCCTTTTTCATGTTTGGAGAACTTGAATTCTTAAGGTTTTAATTAAGTTAAATAAATTCTTGCAGCAGTGGCACTACTCAGGGGAAGCCAAAATATGTGCCATGGAATGATGAATTGTTTGAGACCAGTATGCAGATATCTCATACGTCTTTGGCCTATAGGAAGAGGTACGTATATATGTTTGTGTTTAAAACTAAAAATTATCTATGCCAATCCACGAAAAGCTTGTAAAATCTTACTATATATACAAGTGCTTACTAATTATTATGCAGTGAGTTTCCTATAGAGAATGGGAAGGCTTTGAGCTTCATGTACATCTGCAAACAGTTCAAAACAAAGGGGGGCGTCATTGCCGGAACAGCCATATCCAATGTGTTCCACAATTCACGGTTCAAAGAGGAGATGGAGGTAGTCCAATCCCAAAGTTGCAGCCCAGTTGAAGTGGTATTGGGCCCTGACTACTTTCAATCACTCTACCGCCACCTCTTATGTGGACTAATCTTCCATGAACAAGTTGAGTTGTTTCGTCCATATTTGCACACAGAATTGTCCAAGCTTTTAGAGCGTTCGAACAAGTTTGGGAAGAGCTCTGCACCGATATCAAACAAGGTGTCCTCAGCAGCCGGATCACCGTTTCGTCAATCAGAGCTGCCATGTCCAAGCTCCTGAAACCGAACCCGGAACTTGCCGACCTAATCAATGCAAAATGTGTGGGATTGAGCAACTGGTATGGGCTAATACCAGAGCTTTTCCTAATGCAAAGTATGTATGCGGAATAATGACAGGATCAATGGAACCTTATTTGAAAAGGTTGAGGCACTATGCTGGGGAGTTGCCATTGTTAAACGGTGACTATGCATCTACTGAAGGGTGTATTGGTGTAAATGTGAACCCCAGACTTCCACCTGAACTTGCAACTTATGCTGTGCCTCCTCAGGTTGGTTACCTTGAATTCATTCCACTCACACAGCTTGAGAAAAATGATGCTACTTCTTCTTTCCTCAACCCAGTGGGGCTCACTGAGGTCAAGTTTGGCGAGGAGTTCGAAATTGTCATCACCAATCCAGCAGGTACTTTAACTATTGCTTATAGCCCAGTACACTATTTCTTCTCATTAATTAATATAATAATGAATCATGACTATTCGGGAATTATGATGGGGCCTATTTCAAAGAAATCTGATTAATAATTAATAATAATAATAGAGACATGCATTAATAATAAGTATTTTGGTTAACCAAGCGGACGAGCGAGAGTAATGAAAATAATGTGTTAAAATTGAATAAACTTTATTAAATTTAGTTGACATAATAATAACTCTATAGAAGTGAGTAAAGACCCTATTCTTTGCTTTTTATTGGCAACAAATCTTGGATTTGTAAATTCTTATTAGTTCATCCAATTCAATTAGATAGAGGCGTGACCATATGATTTCTCCAAAATTCATACGTAATTAGCGGCAGAAGTATTATAATAATGATTCTTTTTAAGTTTGTTTATTCAGTTACATGTTAATAACGTTGCACGGCGGCAGGTTTATATAGGTGCAGGCTAGAGGATGTTGTGAAGGTTGTAGGATTCCACAACTCAACTCCAGAAATGAAGTTCGTTCGTCGCAGTAATCTTGTTCTTACCATCAACATTGACAAGACCACAGAAACAGAGTTGCAGTTGGCGGTGGAAGCGGCAAGTGAAGTGTTGGCAGAGGAGAAACTTGAAGTAGTTGGCTTCACCAGCCATGTTGACTTGTCAAAGGAGCAAGGCCACTATGTTATATCCTGGGAAATAAATGGAGAAGCTAGTGAGCAAGTTCTTGGTGAATGTTGCAATTGTTTGGACAAGTCTTTTGTTAATGATAGGTACATTACCTCACCCAAGGACAATAGCATTGGGCCCCTCGAACTCCGACTTGTTAGGAGGGGAACATTCCAGAAGATTCTAGAACATTCCCTTGAACTTGGAGCTGCTGGTAGTCAGTATAAGAGTCCGAGATGTGTGGGCGCTACAAACACCGATGTTTTGCAAATCTTGACTGATAATGTCGTCAAAACCTATCTCAGTACTGCTTTTAATTGAGGGAGCCACTTAAACGAAGTCACGGAACAAATAATAGTGATGTCAATGTGGCTCATAGAAACAATGGTATGTGATACGTGATGTAAGATGCTTGTTTATGTTTATTAGAACGAAGTCAAGTAAGATTGGACAAACTGGCCACAATGAAATCTCGTTTGGAATGAATAACATGTTATAGTGAATTTTCCAGATGGAAGCCACCATATTAATAGTGAGCATCAATTTAGATTGATAGAAGGTATCTCTCCCCCTTCTTGGTGGAGCACCTCCTTTCAGATAGATGGGAATAGGATTAGGCCCTTATGGGAGTCTCAAAACTCCAATTTTCTCAACATATTAATTATTTAGACACAAAAAAAGAGTAGATATTTTCATGTTTTATTTTGACAACGCTATTATTTCTTTTACAAATGCATGCAAACATGTAAAGAAAAAAAAGTAATGTATAAAATGATGTTATAAAAAATAGAAGTAATAAATGAAAGGGTTTTTGGATAGCTCATGGCATTGGGAGTTTGGGACTGTGTGGTCCACCAAGAATCAACATTAAATACGGAGATGGACCATCATATGAAGGCCTGAAGCGCCCTTTTCTGGTCAGGTACTCAAGTTTTAAGTCTGGACATCCTCGTACCAGTGTATTCAAACTTACAAAAATGAAAATTGGTAGAAAATCCTATTTGTAGAATATGCTCAAAGGAGATAAAAACTATGGAACATGCTTTTTTGCTCTGTGATTGGGTAAGAGCTACATGGTTCGGTTCAAATTGTCAGTGCACACCCACGGCAGAAGATGCGACATCAGTTTGGAAGTGGATTTTGGACAACATTAACAAAACAAGCGCAGATAAATGTGAAACACGAGATAGAAGAATGAGCAAGATTGGATTTCTAATCTGGGAAGTGTGGAAAACTAGGAATCAAAGTCTTTTTCAAGAGCAACAAATCATTCCAATTTGGACAATTAAGAAAGCAAAATTTTTGGAGAATCAATTTTGGAACAAGAAAATCAAGCACAATCAAAGGCAAAAATGACAACTAATAGAAGAAACACCAACCTAGTTAGATGGAGAGCACCACCAGGAGATTGGGCGAAAGCCAACATGGATGCAGCCTTTGACAAAGATACAGGCAGGGGAGCAATATCTGTTGTTATTAGGAATAATAGAGGAAAGGTTTTGTTAGGTTTCTCAGGCAAGATACAAACAGGATCAAGCATAGCAGCAAAGGCAATGGCAATTAGACAAGCACTAATAATCATAAATAATTGAATCAGATAATAAAAAATTAGTTCAGCTAATCAAGGCAGGAGATTCAACTGTGGAAGCATGGGCTATAATGCAAGATATACACAAACTTTTTAAAGATCTACCTCACAAAGGAATGACTTGGATTCCAAGGAGCGGCAACAGATTAGCACATGCAGTAGCAAAAAGAACGGCAGAAGGAATGCTTCCGCCAAATTGGAGTATGAATCCACCTGCAGAGATCAAGCAGATAATTACACAAGAAAGCTTTTGAATCCAAGGAAGCAGCAATCACCAAGAAAGTTAAAATGGTGTGTACCAGCTTTTCTCAATTACAACCTGCCTCTTATCTAATTTTCCATCAATCTATTATGGCACACAATCCCTATCTTCTTCTCCTTTCACCTCACTCCACCAATTGTTCTTCCTTCATTCACTCCCCTTTTATCTACTAATCATTCATTCCTCTCTCTCATTACTAAATGGCAACCTTGGCTGTAAACTCAATGCTTTTATCCCATCTTGAGTTAACTCATTGCTCTCCTCAGACTATTTTCCACCAAAACAAATCCAACCACACGTTTCAACCCCTCACTATCAAAGCCGAACAATATCGTTATCATGCTTCCTCCCTTACTAACAGTCGATGTTGACGAATAGAATGCTTGATTTCCTCACAGGAAGCTATTCACGCACATTAGAGATAGTGTTTGACCAAGAGTTAGGAAAAGCGAGGTGGTGATTAGGAGATTTGGCTTCAGCAACCAAGGAGGAAGGTTAGGTTTTCGTTCCCACCGCAAGGGAGCTTCGGATTGAGGTTCCTTTCCGGCGGAGACCTGCTCGAAATGGTGGACAGATTCTGCTTACTCTAGCTTCAGATCCATCTTCTTTTCTTGATGCAGTTGGTTCGGGATAGCATGGAGCAAGACGCAGATGCAGCAAACATGAATACAATGACTTGAAGGAGGCTGAGGCGGATACAAATGTCAATAACCTTTATGCACGTCGCCGGCACCAAGAGTCACGGTTTGTAGTGTGTTGGATCGCGAGGCGTCGCGGCGGCGGTCAGCAGGCTCCAAGACATTGTGGAAGAGGCAGAATAGGCGCATCAGGATTGCAGGGTCTAGGTGGTTTGGGCGGGTAGGGTTTCCGGGTTTGGGTAGGTTTTTGGGCTTTGCCCAGGATAAAAAAAAAACTCTGGACTTCCTTCTGACTAAAAAAACCAAGGGCTGAAAAACCCTTATGGCATCTTGACACTAAAAATTAATAGAAATGATTCGGGGCCTATCATGATTATTGTTAACTACTTTTACCAAGAAAACTTAATTTGTTAAAGGGCTTTGTCTATGATGGGAAAGGTGCATCATGCACCTGGAGGAATATTCCTAGGTGGGTGGTTAGAAATGAATCCGTACGATAAAGAAAAGATACCCTAGAAAGGCCACAGTGGTTTATATGAATTGTGAACCGGACCTAGTGTTTAACTATAGCCGAACCCAATTAGAAGTTATTGGATGAGGTTTAATTGTGTGGGCTGTTTTGGGCCTATGTGTGGAAAGGGCTTCTGCAAAAATAAATAATTATAGATGTGGCGTTTGGTATATTGGACTTCTTTTTCTCTCGTTTCTTTTAAACTACAGTGATTGAATTAATTTTATGATCATACTTTCTCATTTATTAGCTGCTTAGTTATAATTAATCCAAGTTACTGTTCACATACCCTCACATCTAAAAGAGGAGAAAAATTAGATGTATGCATGTGTAGCATTTTTTAGAAACATTATTTAGAATAAATATATATAAATATTATATACAGTAAATTATAGATATTAATTAAGTTAAATAATAAAACTTTGAATTCTTATAATCAATGCACTACCTACGCCGTTTGGATTAACTTGGTAACACACATACTTTTAAACACATTTGAAACTCATCGATTAATCACTAAGCTCACTTGAATAATTTCATAAGACATATTTAACTTTCAATTTACCCTGAATAAAGGTTGATATATATATGCAAATTTTATTTCATATAAGGAATTTCGAAAATATAAATACTTATCTTCTTTCCCTCTTATGTAATTTAACATACGAATATTTATCTATATATCCTATATAGCATATATACACACCAGAGAATTCACTTGATATTAATAGCAAATGATATTCATTTTATTCTAAATATGACCACTACGTGCAAGATTGAAATACTCTAAATAATAGTCACAATCCTCTAGGCCAAGCAGATATATAATCACAATCTATATATATAATAAGTTCTAGCTAGCTAGTAGCTAGGTACTAATGATTTATGAATAAAATGGCTGCATGCATTATTTAATTATTAATTAATAATTAACATAACGCTAATTACCTGAAGAACAATTTATAAAATGTTGATTTAATTTATTTATTTTTGACCGTGCACGCTTTGTGGACATTGGAATTGTTAAATATCTAATAACTCAAACATTTAAACACAAATACTATTAATTAATCGTATAAAACGTATTTTGATATTTTCAACCCTAAAGGGTTGTTTTGTTCTTTTAAAAATTAACTATTAGAGTATTTTTAGTCTTTTTAATGTAAAATTAAGATTCCTAATTTCTAATACAATCTAATAAGAATATTTTAGTTTTTCTCAAATTAACTCTAAAAGGGTATTTATTATTTTTAACGTTTTCACAAGAACTCCAAGACCAATAGTACTTTGGTCTTCTAAAATTAATGATAAAATGATATTCTAGTCTTTTGCAATAAATTTTGTGAACATTTTAACCATTTTTGGTTAATTAACATTTTAGTATGAGATAAGTAATATATGATATATTTTAAAATTAAATAATATTTAGAGTGAAAGTGTGAAAATATATAAGTTGTTGAGTTTAAATGTAAATTACTTATTTATAAATGATATGACATTAAATTGCCACACTTTTTTATTTTCAATGATGTAAACTAAAAAAAATTTAATTTTTAGCTTTAATTAATTGTTGTTTGGAAAAAAACCACTTAAAAGAAATGATGAAAATAGAAATGATAAGAAAAATGATAAAAATAATTATAAAAATAGTAATAATAATAATAATGAGAAGGACTAATCTACATAAATATTTCCTTTTTATAGATTATGTACATTGTATAGGAAGATGACATTAATTAATAAAAGAGTGAGTAAATGTATATAATAATGGTAAAGAAATTTTCCCAGGGTCACAAAAAAAAAAAAAAAAAGAGAAATTTTCCCAGAGATATTTTATTGCAAAACGTGTAAAGAAAGCTTTGTAAACCCACACTTGAAGAAGCAGCTGAAAAGTGGATGAATTTCAAAATCCGAGGCAAAGTGATACACACTCAGTATAAATTGTAAAGCGGAACCTCTATTTACTAAAATTATTGTCCATCTAAGACTAAAAATATTCATGGACCGGGCCCTAAAGTTTTCTTATTACAAGATTCTTCCTAGACCATCATGGTCCATAATATTCTTTCCCATCATAGAATTCTCCTTGTTAAAGGGTAAAGGCAAGATATCTTGTGCAAAATGGCAAATGATTTAAGTTTTTGACCTAATCAGGTATGTTGAAGTGTTGTTGCCTTTGATCTAAGCATTTGGCAAGTGTCAAAGGTTGTTTGTCTTTCAATATATATCGAAGATACCGGTCATGATCTTAGCCTCATCGATAGCTTTTGACTTTCTTGTTTGAAGAATTACAACAATTAAAATAGAATTAGTTAGTACCAAAAAAAAAAAAAAAAAGAATTAGTTGCTTTCTATATTCTTCGTGTGTATTAAATTCATAATTGACCAAGGCTCCACCAAGATATCCAACTGTCTAAGACACTTCGTATGATTGGACCAAACATGCTTGATGTATTCAAGTTTTTTAATTGGTTCGGATAAAATAATAATAATATATTATTATTATTATTAGGATAAAAGACATATGTGCTCCCCACCTTTTAAAATTCAGACATTTGTACCCCCACCCTTGGCAAATACGTATGTGTCCTTGACCTCCTAAAAAACGGGACGGATGGGGACCCCTGTTGAGTTGGGCCTCCAGGTGGCAACGGGAAGCGCATACGTGGCAAGATACGGGGCCCAAAAGCGTTAATGGAGTCCAAGCTGGACCGTTTTATTTGTTACTAGTGAGAAACGATGCCGTTTCTGTTGCTGCTTCCTCTCTTTACCATGAAAACCCCTAACTTGCCTCACATATTACGAATTCTGCCCTAGCGTGTTAGTGAAGGTCTGAAGAAGGTCTCTGTGACTTCCATCGAA
Source organism: Stylosanthes scabra (assembly GCA_036250425.1). Taxonomy (NCBI): domain Eukaryota; kingdom Viridiplantae; phylum Streptophyta; class Magnoliopsida; order Fabales; family Fabaceae; genus Stylosanthes; species Stylosanthes scabra. Next base: position 512 of record JASCZI010060716.1, on the reverse strand, counting down.
GCTGAGACGCTGTCGAAGAAGGTGTGTTTGATCGTTGAAGGATTGGAAAAGGTGAATTGTCTATCGCTGAGAAGTTCTGAGTCGCAACCACATTTCTTCCCTTCTGAGGTAAGTTGCTTGTTCACATTCTCTTTCCCTGGTGATCAGCTCTGTTTGATAATGTTGTTTCCAAGCTTTATGTTATATGCTGCTTAGATGCATGGAGTTTTTTTTATTGTTGTTGTTGTGTAGGGTTTGGAAATGGGGGACACATTTTTTGTAGTTCCCATTTTCCACCACCGTGGAGAGCTGGTTCGGAACCCACTGGGGGAGCTCCAATATGCGAATGGGTTGGTGGAGAGGTTTGAAGAGATGGACGTAGATCATCTCAATTTCGGGGACATGGTGAAGTTGTTTGAGTTCTTAAGTTATACAAAATACAGGCGTGTGTTTTGGGAGGATAAGAATGCCCCTGAGTTTGAAACAGGATTGAATAGGTTGAGAGGTGATGATGGTATCCGTGCGCTGATTGA
>JASCZI010060715.1:37334-55163 GCA_036250425.1 Stylosanthes scabra | reverse complement strand
GGACGAGGTCGGAGTCGAGGTAGACGATGCGGCGGACGCAGGAGGGGAGGAGGTTGGCGAGGTAGTTGCGGGCGTAGTTGAGGGGGCAGTCGAGGGCGGAGCGGATAGAGGTGGAGATAAGGCCGGCGACTACGGCGTCGTGGAAGGGGTAGATTTGGAAGTTGAGGTAGGGGAAGGAGGAGGAGAGGGTGGTGTTGAGGAATGAGGTGGAGGAGGAGGCGGCGGTGATGAAGTGAAACAAGATGTTCTCAGGGCAGGATGAGTGCTGGAGGACGGAGAGGATGGCGGCCATGGATCCCCGGAGGTAGGTGGCGTCGAGTGTCATTGCGACGTTCACTGCGTGATTGGAGCATTTGTCTGAGTGTTGAATTGCGGGGCAGTTTGGGGAATTGTAGAATTTTGGAGCTTCTTTGAAGCGTTGATGAGTTTGAGTTTGAGTTGCATTTATTGATGAGAAGAAGATGGTGATCATAAAGAAGATGGTCATGGCCCTGCTGCTTCTGGCCATGATGATGATGGTGCTATGTATGTATGTATTTGTGAAGAAGTTGAATGAAGGGCTCTTAAATAAATGATCATCCAATGTATGTATGTTATGTGTTTGATCTAAAACCATCTATGTCTCATTGAACCAGCGGGTGCTAGCTGCTGCTGCCGCCCTCTCTTCTCTTGTAATGTGCCTAATAAACTGAAGAAATGGTTCAAACTTCAAACATAGCTGCCAAGTCAATGATCTGCTCTCTAATTTACCATATTATCCACGCGCACTTACTCACGCACTATGCTTCTCTCTCTAACACAAAAATATTGCCAGTTTCTTTTAGTTTCTTCCTTCTTATTCTTATAAGCTCTTAATAATTAAATAATGTTTGTTGTATCTAGATCTGATTATACTGTTTCAGTACTTGTTTGACTTTTTTAATGAATATAATAAACTTGCTACTGATCAATAGAATATCTTCAATATTAATTAATTAACATCTTTTTTCGAGGAAGCTTGGATGTACGTACTACAATGAGATTAGATATTACTGTAGCCCACTTGTGCTCTTACAAGTTAATTTTACGCATTAGTTATTATTATTATGCAGGAAATTAAATAAGTTTTAATTTGACGTCAAATCTATATTAAGAGGATTTATTACTTTTTATTTACTAATAGGATTATCATTTTGCTCTTGTCCCATATTAGTTGAGCAATCACATCGGTGCAAATCTTCAGGTAAAGCGTTTCGTTTATGAATAATAACTTAGATCTCAAACCAACAAATAAATAGTTTTGGTAAGATTTAATAGAGGGGAAATTAAATAACCTTTAATTTGTTTCATCATAATAACTACTTGCTATTATTATTGCATTATAAAATTTAATAAACCAAGATCCGGGAGTTGCTTTCTGTTTGCATGTGCCTCTTTAAGAAATCGCAAAGGACTAAAGACTTTTTGTAGCATTACTTTACTACATGTGTATATATATCTTATAATAATAAATGTTGGAATTGATTGAGAAAATAATCCATTTGATTGGTGAATCAGAGACAGAGAGGGGAGCATGGTGGGACACTTGGTAATTCATTGAGCAGAAAAATATATATGTGAATACAAACAGAAACAACAACAACAACTAACTATATATTTAATTGAAGGTGCAATAAGAAACTAGCCACGTTGCGTTAAGGACGGTCCTTGTAGTTGTAATGCTAATGGTGCCACCTAAACGTGAACGAAGTATCATGCAAAAAGCTAATAAAGGGTGAAAATGAAAATGGCGTTGTAGCACTTTGCTTATTGATTTCTTCAATTAGGGAAAGGGACGTCCAAGCTAGATACTAGAGAGACATGGCAGGGGATTCACATTCGCTACTACTACTCTACAATGACATGTTATCTCTTCATCCCTTTCATTCTTCTGCTTCCATAATCACCACTCTATCGTGACTTCACTTAATTTTCACTTTATATATATACAAAAATATATATACAAAATTTATATGAGTTATCATTCGTAATTCATATATCCAAAGTTAAGTTATTATCCAAAATTTATATGAGTTATCATCTGTAACTATATATTAACTTCCTATTGATCAAAATATTGGTTCCCTAATTTTTTTCTTTTAGTTATGGTCCCATTATTTTCTAAGATATTTAATTAATATAATACTAATATTCATTCAATTTTCTTGTATTTATTAGTTGATGACCTAACTGTCTTATCAATTTATAGCTCCATCTATCCCAGTGACATATATATTTGATGTTTAGATGATTTAGATTTTTTATTTGAAATATCCAAGTCATTTGGCTCAGTGAATAAAGTTGATTAGTGGACCTATATTTAATAATTTATCTTTTTATTTATTTAATTCACTTCTTTTTAATGCTAAGTAAGCCTATAAATGAATATTAGGGCAAGTAAATTAAACTACCCTTAACAAAAATTAATCAAAGAGCATCATTTAAGAAACAAAGCATACACTTTGTTAATGCAAAAGTCTAACTTGACCTAACATGACTGATTTCTTCTTTTTAACTACTTATTGATATCTTATTAAAAATTGTTTTCACACTGAAAAGGGGAAAAAAGAAAAAGAAAATAAAAAAATATTTCGAACACTTGTTAAATTCTTGTCGTATATACATAATAATTCTATATGAACAAGTGATTTTGGCAATCAAGTCCAACCAAATGATTTATTTCTATGTTAAATAGAAAATTATTTCGATGTCAAATAGAATATTATTTATATACAATTTTTTATATTATTTGACACCGAAATAATATTCTATTTAGTATAGAAATAAATCACTTGATTAAACTTGGTAGTCAAAATCACTTATTCAAATAGCATTACTCTAAAAATTAAATTAAAAGAAGCATCGCCTAATGATGATTATATTAAGGAATTATGAAAGGAAAGAGACAATAGAATGTGTTATTTATATTATCAGGTTGAGCCAACCGGTTGTTCAGTTGTCACAGCATTACAACATGCTTAAACATTGAAATAAGATTAATTAGAACTTTGTGTTTAGAAAATAATAGTAGTAAATAGATTAGAACTTTAAATGATATCGTATTTTTCATATTAAGAATTTAAAATATTTAAAATTTAAAATAAAAATTATTAACAAGATTATTAGTTGATATAATAATCTTATATATTATCATCCTTTATTTTTTCTTTATAGAGTTATCATCCATTATGTTCACTTCTTAATCTGATAACAAGATTTGTTACTCTAAAGGCAATAAAATCAACATCTTCACACACATACATGAATCATTGAGCAGCATGTGTGGCTCACATGTTGGTTTCATCAAATTGTTTGCTTCTAAAAACAACAATTGCGCGATAACGCAGCTAGCTCGATCTCCATTATCATTTTTCTGGGCTTTTCTTGTTTCGAAGACTGCATCTTTGGATACCAACGATTGCACCATGTGCTACACATGACAATGCTTTCCTCTATTATTATATTGCATACCATTTTATTTCAGCTTTATATATATTTGCTTTATAAATTTGGAAGTGTTTTTGATATACCCGGAACCAGGTGTTCCTGTATTTTTAATTGTTGATTTTAATTGATTTTAATTATAAAATATATATATAATTAAAATCAACGGCTGAAAACACAGGAACATGATGTTTCCGGATATACTTAAAACATTTTCTATAAATTTATCTTTTTTCTTATAATTACGCGAGATGAAATTAATAATGTTTTGTAAATTTTTTGCGATTTGTTTAAGCTTTCTTGAAAAAAGAAAAATATTACAAAAAAAATTATAAAAATGAATTAAATATCTTTAATCTCAATTACCTTTTATAAGTATTCTTTTTTCTCTTTTTCATAATGAAACTTTTTGAATTTTTTCCTTCACAATCTTTAAATTTTAAAACGAAAGCAAACCTTACGTGGACCGTTAATGCTCCTCAATCCTAGGCATCTTCACAACAATCATGAAGGTGTTGTCTTCTCTAACTTTATAATTTTATATATAACATATAATATAATAAATTAAGTTGCTGCCGTAAATTTAGCAATCCAAACTAAAATTGAGATGTTAAATTTTTTATAGAATGATTAACCCAAACTATATATAATACATAATTACATGTGCATTAATTAGAAAAAAAAATTGCCACCGACACAAATGGCTTACGTATGGAAGGGGAGGTGGGTCCGCCTGCCAAAGACGGCCTGAAAAGTCATGTGTCTTCTTAAAAGAGTCCAAGCTCACTGTATCAAGTAATTGTTATTATGGTTGGCAACCCCTAATAAGCGAGAATTTAGGGTCATTTGGAGCAAATTCTACATATAAGATAGAACGTAACGTGTTTTGACAACCTATATATATATCATATTTCATGCAATTTTAAAGTATTGAAGCACTTCAATTATCCCTACCTCATTTGTACATATCTATGTGCATGCATTGCGTCTAACTTTATTTATTTGATTTACCGAATTATTTGCTTGCTATTTAGTTCCATCTCCTACTGTCTAATTTGACTTCATTCAAAGATTAATTAGGGGGTAAAACAATATAAACAGGGGAAAATCCTGGAATTTATTAAGAAGTCCCCTGGAATTTAACAATTATTAATTAACAATTAATTTGACTATCGGGAAGATGAATACGATTTGTTTGGTATCTGTAGTAGACTAGTAGAATAACATACCAAGTTGGACCAGTGTACTGTAATAAATAATAATTGACTTTTTTGTTCATCAACATTTAAGTTGATCCCTACCAGAACGTTGGATTCTTTCTCCTTTTAAGTTTCTTAGCTTTCTGAAAGTTACAAGAGAAACCTCATACAGTCATAGGAGGGTCCGCATTTAAATACTGAGTATTAGATTTCCAAGTGAATCAGGTCAATGACTTGGAACTAAAAAAACACGGACAAATTTAGAAGACCAATTGTCCTCTTTAATTATCCTAACTCTGGACATTTTAGTTCCCTCCTCGCTAAATAGTTAGAATCTCAATTAAACTTATAAAATCTTTTAATATTACGATTTTTAATGAGTTAACTAATTTTACAAAATTTACACTAATCAAATAATTTTACGATTTAAATCTTTCTATGATTTCATATTTTTACATTTTAATTTATTTTTCAATTTCACGTAAAATCTCGATTTTGTTTCCCAATTCTCACAAAAGAAAATAAATAAATATACGAATATCGGCATAAGAAGAATAACAAGTGGAGTGGTAAATAAAGCATTAAAACTATCCCAAACACTAGCAGTACCAGCCACTTTTGCATGCCATCTAAGATTAACAAAAAAAAAATTTCAGTGAAATATTTTTGAATTTTCAGAGCATATTGTTCGTTAGAAAGCAAGTATCTTCATATGAAAATTTAGTCTTTAAAGCTACACTTTTAAAGAAATAACAATATTTTTAAAAAAATAACGCTTTTATACATACTAAAATTTAACTATTTAAGTTACCATCCAATGATCAAAATAAAAAATCGTGATATAAAGACACTTTTCAAATTATCATCACTGTAGTATTCACCTCCTTAGAATATTAGATTAGAATATTAGATTAGGGATCAGTACCCGACTAGATTCTCCGGATCCCATTTTTTAAGACAAAGGGACCATAGGCCCAACAAGAAAAGTATGCTCTCTTTTGGGCCATGAGGTTCTAACAGCATCCCCAAAGATAATAAAGTTTATCCCAAAACAAAAATTATTTTTGGGTCATGTAGATTTGCAAACTGATATTATTCCACACCAAAGTTACCGAGCCAGTCAGCACCAAGGAAGTAAGGTAATTCATGTTTATAATTGGGTTCAGCCCAATCGGCCCAACCCAAAAAACCAAAAAAACCCTCTAAAAATTTGATAAGGATCCGTCCAAAAAGAAAACCTTTAATGGAGGCGGAACCTAACACCAACTCTGCATTCTGCAACTAAACTTCGAGCAGGTGATGCATTAATAATACAAGGTTGGTACTTAAACTCTTTTTCTTAAGAGTTAAGACCATTCGAATTTTGCAATAAAATTAGTAACTCGCTATATATCATAATCACGTATACTCTATAGTCTACACTACTAACTAACCATGAGTCTTTTAAGTGGAAGAATAACCAATTTATCAATTTTATCTCAGGTGCAACTTGCTTGAAACTTATTGGAGTTTCGTTTTCTTAGGCCCTAAGATCAGATATGCCCTCAAAAAGGAACGTGTGGGCTCAAGTAGTCTTGGCTTTATTTGAGCCATCTCACCGACTATGACTAGAAAATGAGATATTTTCATATGAAGTCAGTCACAAGTTCATACTCGATCTCTGTAATTACATGTTTCACGTACACCCGCACAAAAAGATTGCTTCAAGTTCACCATGATGAAACAGCAGGATGACTCAACTTTGAATGTTCGGCAGCCTTCAATCCAACAAAATATCATAACAAAAAAAATTAGTCAAATGGAAATGAAAAAAAGAAAAAACAAATTTGGTTAATTATATATATGCACTAATTAAAAAAAAGGGTCAAATAATAGTCAAGACATGTGTGATTGAAGTCAAAAATATTTGGCCACGTAGAGTTGGGTGGAGAGCGGGCAGAAATGTAGCGTTGATGGTTGCTGCTTGTCCTCTCTCTCTTGTTTTGTAAAAATCTAAAAGCACCATAAACAGACTCAACGCAAAAGCAAAAACAAAATAATATTAGAAACTTTAATGAACGGAGGAGGGAATATGATTTCTTAAAGGGAACAGAGAGAGAGAGAAAGAGAGAGGGAATCAATAGCAGCAACAAAATCGGCCATGTCAACCACAGCGGCGGGCTCCTCCTTCATGGAGGTGATCCGCACAATCAAGTTCTACCTCTCGGAGCATCCCGATATTGTGGGCTTCCGGTGGAACACTACCCAATGCTGGGGCGCCACGTGGCTGTTCCTCTTCACCTCCATCGCCATCTACGTCCTCCTCTCTCTCGTCCTCCACCTCCTCCTCTCCCTAATCCTCCGCCGCGGCACCACCGTCCCCCTGGGCCCCCTCCCCGCCCTCCACAGCCTCCTCATGTTCCTCATCTCCGCCACCACCTTCGCCGGGCTCCTCCTCTCCGCCGCCGTCGAAATCCGAGAAACCAGCTGGTTCTGGCGGCGATCCAAGACTCCATTCCAATGGCTCCTCTGCTTCCCGCTCGGCACGCGCCCCTCCGGGCGCGTGTTCTTCTGGTCATACGTGTTCTACCTGTCACGATTCTTGCACATGTTCCGTACAGTATTGTCGGTGCTACGACGGCGCAAGCTGGCGTTCTTCCAGGTGTTCAACCACTCGATCGCGGCATTCATGTCGTTCCTGTGGCTTGAATTCTCGCAATCGTTTCAGGTTCTTGCGATCCTCTTCAGCACCCTGGTTTACTCTGTGGTTTACGGTTACAGATTCTGGACGGCGATTGGGTTGCGAAGCGCGCGTTTTCCGTTCGTTGTGAATTGCCAGATAGTGCTTCTCGGTTGCAATCTGGCGTGCCACGTTGGCGTGCTCCTCCTCCATTTCCTCACCGGTGGCTGCAATGGCATGGGAGCCTACGTTTTCAACTCTGTTCTCAACGGTGCCGTTTTGATCTTATTTCTCAACTTCTATGTCAAGATGTACATTCTTGGCAAAAAGAAGATGCGTTATGCCTCCGCTAATAATAATAACAACCATTTACCAGATACAACTAAGTCTAAGATCAATTGACAATATCACACATGTCTATGTTGCACTCATCAACTTCATTTTTGTTCTTTTTTCCACCTGTCTATGAAAATTATTACATATATAACATTGTAGCAAGCTAACTAACTAAATTAATTAATTATTTTTGTTCATTTGTAGACTATGATTCATTATATGATGAATGACAATTCTAATAAGCTAATAAGAAGGTCATATATATATAATCATTGATATTAATTCCTGTTGCAACTTAGCTAGGTTGGTGTGAGCGTAATGGTGTTTTCAGTTTTTTTACTAGTTATTGATGGTATGGGAAGTGGGAAAACACAAGGCATCTAAATGGGTGATGGGTCAATCAAGCAAGCTTCTCCTCCATTTGATAAAGTTCATTCATTTCCTTATCTTTGGCACGTTATCATCTTGTGTCTAGTTGTCTACATGATAAAATAGTGCTTTTATTAAATGTGAAAAGCATGGTAGGTTACAAACATTTGGCTAAAGCTTAGCGTATATGTGTAACCATATTGTTCATTTGTTTACCTCTTCCTCTCCGGATGTTCCAATTGTATAAATTATTAAATTCACATATTTTTTATATATATCCCAAATTCATTGATTAGAAATAAAACACCACAATGATTTAATTATAACCGAAGATTTCAGATTCGGAAATTTGAGTTGATATTCATTGAATTGGGAGCTTAATTTGGAAGTATATATGGATTGATGTAAGGGGCCATTATATCGCAAGATTTCCTGCGCTTAAATCAACAAGAACACGGTTTCGTCTTTAATTTAATGGTCAAAGAGAATATTTTATTTGATTATCCATGAATGGCTCCTTATATAATACTGCGCGATAACGCATGAACTTTGAACTTTACCAACATAGAGAACGAAAATTAAACTTGAAAAGTTCAGATAGAGGAGGATCTTATCATCTTCATATTTTTAATCCAGATCAGAAAACTTAGGCTCTCCGCCTAAATGTTTCAAGTGTATAAAAAATTGTGGTTATTACTCACGTGGTGATATATTTTCTGAGAATGATAGCTAAACATATATACCTTATGTTAAATAATTTAGTCAAGATATATATTCATGTGAGTAGTTATTTATCAAAATAAGGATCAACTTTTAATTTGATGTATTCATGTCAAAAAATTTATAAATTTAAAATGTATAAATATACTTACCCATATCAAGAGCAATATTAAAAAATCATTTTTATTATATGTACATTAAAAATAAGTTATCGATTAATTGTTTATCTATATATATATAATATTAAAATACAAAAATATTTAGTATATGTAGAACAATACATATAAATATTACATAATAACTAATTTTTAGTGAACAATATATATGTTTATCAATTCATTATATTATTTGATATAAGAAAAAATAATCAAGATATATATGATAATATGCATTATTGAAGATAGGGATTAATGAGGGAATGAAGATTAGGATACGAATTAATAATAGTTAATTGTGAGAACTTTTGCATTTTTTTTTTGCTGACTAAGAACTTTTGCATTTGAAATTGTAATTCCTCAAATCATGTTGGATTTTTTTTTATTTTCTCTGGACGTGCATATCCAAATGAGATTGTTTTCTAGTATATGGATGATGTTATATATATATATATTTATAGATGTGATTGGCAATATTGTATGAAGTTATCAAGTGGACATATTTTGTTGAGACATACAATTTTAATACCAAAAATTGATTTTGGTTATTTCAGATAATATTGGAATAATAAATAACACTCAGTTTTGGATGAACCACCGTATATTTTGACAATTTTGAAATTATTAAGCTATTGATGCTGCTACCTGCTAAGTGCTAAGTGCTGCGCGTTAAATTGCCCTCAATTATTGCTTAAGAAAGTTGTTGGACAATGACTTCTTATAAGTTATAAAAACCAAATCCCTTTTCGTGTTAAATAAATTTAATTTTATTCGCGAATAATCTATTTGAATAAGTGATTTTTGTCAACTAAGTGCAAGTGATTTATTTCTATGCTAAATAGAATATTACTTTGGTGTCAAATAGTATAAAAAAATACACCTAAATAAAATTTTATTTGACACCAAAATAATCTTCTATTTAACATAAAAATAAATTATTTATAAATTATTTAGTTGTACTTAGTTGATTAAAATCACTTGTTTGATATAGAATTATTATTTTATGTTTTACAAATTACATTATGGAGTATATTATATACACAAACACAACTCCCAAGTCTCAAATATCAAACTCGAGATATCACACTTAGGAGAACTTGATATAGGCATATTTTTTCATATTACTTGAAAGTATGATGATAGATACCAATATAATAAAAGAAACTCGGAGTTAGGGAGAAGCAGAGAAAATAACTAACCCAATTAACTAAATAAGTTGGGGAAAAACATGCTTGATACACATATACTATCTTTTTGTGAGAGTATCTAGGGCATTTAAATATTATTCACAAAAAATGTGTACAAATGGTTGTTAGGCGAGGCACCAAAAATAAAATGGTTGTTATGCCAATAACGGATTACGGACGGTGGATTTTTAAAGTGGGTGGGTTGCCGTAGCTATGATTAACCGTTCCGTCTTCATTGTCCAATAAATAATATTTGGTTCGCTATCTACACATTTTTTAATAGACACCAAATTGACACTAATATAAAATATGATAATTGATGTGTTAATTACTTTTTATTTTTTGTGATCCGCTTATTTTTACACGGGTGTAACATTTACGTGTACTAAAAAAAACTGATGCCTGAATAGCATTATTCAACAATAATATATTTAATACTCCAATCCCTGAGAATACAACCTTCCCCAGTTATGGCTGTCCAGTAAGTTGACGTACACCTTCAAAATAATAACTACTATTATATCCAACAATATTATATTATATATAAATTAAAAACTATCAACAAATGGAACACAATTTGCCTTTAAGTAATGAAATCACCAATATATATGATATATGCTAGCTGTATTTACTTTGCTAGACAATTTGTTCACTCACGTTGCATTCACATTCCACCATTCAATTGGATAATATGAATAAGATTCACAGAGCTATGAATTGACATTTGACACAAGGGCGAATGTGCACCAAATATTTTGTGTTATAAAATCAAGTTAGAATTAAAGTAGATATTCAACCTCTAATTAGTGGTCATTATCACAACTAAATCATTTTCTTGCATGTTGCTTCGTGATACAAATTTTTCTTTTCTTTTGAAGCTGCGTCGGGGAATCAGTTCTTGAACATAACAGGTTTGTTTGCTTTTGAAAAGCAACTTCCGTTTTTGGTTATAGGCTGTCTTCAATCTAGAAGAAATATTTATTTTTTAATAGATTAAAGAATATTCTTAGCGTTTTACTCAAAATAAAAGCGCATAAATGATAATTTGATATCTTAACTTTATAAAAATTTTATTCACAAAAATTCATGTTTATTTTTTTGGAATTAGGATTAACTATAATTAATTATTGTTACTCCTATTTTTTGTTTATATATATATTATTAATACTATTTATCGGTACTTATTATAATCCATGAAATTTAACTGATATGAAAAATAATGTTAGGTCAAAAGTAAAAACTAATAAATTTTCAAATACAACCCATAACTCTCTAAATTGCACTATTATTTTTAAGAATAATGCTATTTGAACAAGTAATTTTAACTAATCAAATTCAACCAAGTGATTTATTAAAGATAATGCTATTTGAACAAGTAATTTTAACTAATCAAACCAAGTAATTTATTTCTATACTAAATAGAATATTATTTTGGTGTCAAATGGTATAAAAAATTGCATATAACTAAAATTCTATTTCACATCAAAATAGTCTTATATTTAGCATAAAAATAAATGACTTAATTACACTTGATTGACCAAAATCACTTATTCTCATAAAATTATTGTATTTTTAATCCATCAAGATCCTTTAAATCATTACCCCCATTGACAAACTTGCCTGGGTTATCAAGTTTATTGTTTCGTTTGTCCTATAAGCAACGTTCATCTCAAATCGAAAAGCAGTGTTATTCTTTTGTTAAAAAAATAATTTCTATCCAAAATACATATTTAACACATTTTCCTTAATAATTATTTTTAAAATTAGCTTTTAGAACAAAAAACCGAATTAATACTAACACTTCATTTGAGAAACAAATTTGATTTCCTTCGTAGTTTTTTGCCGAAGACCGTAATTTGTTTCTTTTATAGTTTGGTTTGGTAGAGATATCATGTGAGTTCGTTTCTCATTAGCGACTCAAAAGCCTGAAATGCCTCTTGTGTGCATCCATGGAAAAGAGCTCCTACGCTGATCTGTTAACTAAATCCGCGCCATTTAATTCAACAATGAAAAATTTTTGGAAACAACACTCTGCATCCATTGTACATAAAGCCGCACTAATTCTAACGAGAATCGCATATATTCTTGATTATCTTTTTTCCTATGTCTTTTTTTTTTTGGAGGGTGATAATTTCATGTCCTAGAATCAGCTGAGAGGGCATTGAATCCCACAAGTTTTTTGTTTCTACTTATTTGCTATATTCTGTAGTCAGTGAATAAGAATGAAAACACTCAAGGCCTTTCCAATTTTGTTTTCCAAGGCCTCAAATTTACCTTTTCTTTCTTCCAATCAATGATGTTGGAGAGACTTGTCAAATGGGTGAACAATGGAGGAATCAATCTTAGGAGGTGTGGAACTGGAAGGAGGAGAGCATGCAGCTTTGAGCTCATTAAACCTTTCAATGTCAAAATTGTGAAGCTTCATGAGGCGCTTCTGCTTTGTGTTGAAACGGGCTTGGTAGAAGCCTTCAAAGGAAGGTTCTTTTGAGGTCCTGAGAAAGAAGGTATAGCCAGCCATGAAAGTACACAGATGTCAGATAGAAGCATATTGGCTCCATCACATCCCATGTTAGCTCCCAAAAGGTGAGCCTCATGCACGCCAGCGTCTGCACCACTAGGAAACTCAGCCCGCCCCATAGCTCGCGCCGAACCAGGGTGTCGGCTCTGCCATCGATGGCCGACTTCTGTTTCTCCATTTCTTCGAATTCTCTCCTAACAGAGTCATGCACCTTGGCTCCTCCTCGCACGGGGAGTAGACCTTGAATGGCTTTTGCTACCTGTAATCACAGCAAATTTTACACAATTTGGGTAAAGCCTGCCTCAAGCTTTTAGCTTACACATTTGGTTTTCCCTTTAGGAATCACACAAGCTTTTAGTCAATGAATAATTGTTTGCAATTGAACCCACAAAGAACATAGAACACAACTTACTAAAACCTATGAAGAAGAAAAAATCAATTTATCACCCCCTACCCTTCTAAAGGGAGCAAAATCGTTTTTGCTAGCACCTAGAAATCTAGAATAGGAACCCCAACTTTCCAATCCATATTGGTATTATTTGTAAAGGACTGTAATCCTAATCTAAAATTAATTTATGGTTATTAAGAACGCAGCTCCAAAGTCCATATAGACCCAATTTCTTTTTTTTTTCCCAAACCAAAAAATATATATATAAATAGAAAGACCAAATTTGCGGATTAGTAAAGCCCCAAAAGAATTGAATTAGATTAGGGTTGATGAATGTGAATAAAATATTGACAGGGGAAAGCTGGGAGGGCTTTATGCAGTCCTGTTAAAGCCCTAATATACCACCTCAAACGGGAAATCCTTTACACTTTTTAGATCTTGCGAAACAACAAAGTTTCAATTTCCTGTGGAAAAAAAACAAAAGAAATAATCACAAAAGACATTATCAGTTTTCGGTAGTGTCTAGCCAAATACTAAATTCGTAAATCAGCAGCAGTAACATGATTTGATTGCTTTTTAAAAATCAAAAAACCTATCTTGGAATCTCCACCATCACCCTTCTGTCATAACCCAGAAATTAAAAACTTAACCCAGCACAACACAACAACAAAAGCAAATTAATTAATTAATTAATTACGAATTAAAACACAAAAAAAAACAATTATTAGAAGACTGTAAGAAAAGAAAAAAAAGGGAAATAAATTAACCTGTTCTGGCCTGAGGAAAACGACATCTCCCAAAATAATCACAGCCGCTGAATCATCGAGCATCTTTGCAATCTTAACCGCTTGATCTTGATCCGAGCAATTCTCAGAGCAGATCCGAATGAACTCGTGTAAAGATATGCAGCTCTTTCGGATCTCCTTCAGCTTCGACTTCACCATCTCCACCTGAGCCACCTTCAGCAGCTTCCGAGCATCCTCCACCGTCACTCCCAACTCCTCCACCTCGTCGCCCTCCTCCTCCGCCGTCGCCGGCGGCCTCAGCCCGTCCAATCGAATGCGGTTTCTAGCAATGTCCATCGCCCTCAGCCTCTCGAGAATGTTTCCGGTGGCCGACGGCGAACGAAGCTCCGGGTCGAACCCGGGTCGCTTATGAAGGAACCTCCGGAAGACGCCATTATCTCCTGGATCGGGAGCTATGTCACGATCTCCAGTGGAGGCGGCTGAAGAGACCCTGGCGTGAACGGAGGCTGAGGAAATTCGGCAATTGGTGAGGGTTTGCGATGAGAGTTTGGTGAAATTGAATAGGCGCTGAGCTAGGGTTTTCTTGAACGCCATGGAAATAATAAAACTAACAACAACAATAATGTGAATTGAAGAGAGGAAATGAAATGTTGAGAAAGCTCTAGAGAGATAAGGAACAATAAGCTTGGAGAAAAGGATGGGTCTTTGGGACCTTAATATATAGGTGCCCCCATAAACATGGAGCAGCGGAGAAATTACGCGATAATTTGAACGTTGCGTCTGCGATAAATTCAGGGATGGGAATATACCACTTAGAGGGTAATGTGACCGGACACGTGGTTGGTTGAGATCAAAAGTTATGTGGATTGGTAACCGTCTGATCTCTATGCTGACTAGGTTCGAACCTGGCCTGCCTTGGAAGGCTGGACCTGCTCATGCACACTTACAAAGCATCGTTATCCTATCACTGAATTAATTAATACTAATACTAATTAATTAAGATTAGCATTTATTTTCTATTTTGCAGATGATGAAAATAAAAAAAAAATAGCGGAAAATTGGGAGGTGGCAAGGTAGGCGTAGAAGTGGTTGCGTCCACGCGAACGTGTCACATATGGCTTACACTTATGGGATTGGGCGCAATACAAGGATATCTAATTACTACCTAGTAAGTAAGGAATTAATTAAGAAAAATGTGGAGTAATTAGTGAGTTAAATGGGGTTAGGTACTTGGGGTGAGGTGAAGTGTGTGTGAAAAATCAAAAAATGGGAAGGAGGAGGCGTTCACGTTTTTCCGCGTCCCGCAAGAAAAGGGAAGGAGCGTAGATGCATAATATTTTGGGCTTTTTGGATAAGACCTCCACCTTAAAAGTTCCAAGTTCCAACCCTTCTTGGAGAGTTTATAGAAACTAATCTCCCCTACTTGATGCCTTCCTCCAAATTACCTATATAAGGGCTATGTGCTACTTTGTCCAAATTATAAAGGAAAGCATTTAATTCCATATCTACAATTTAATTTTATGATTAGTCAAATTCTATTCTTTAATTTATATACATATTTAATCTATTACGTTAATGAATATATATAGAAACCCTTTTTCGGGTATAGAAAAAGCTATCTAAAATAGTACACTACCATCCTTTTGAAGGATCTGCTGAAGCCTCAAGGTATAGGAACCATTTGATACACAAATTTGTATTTGTACATACCTTGTATATATATTATACTATAAATGCAATTTGCACATTAAAATTCAATCATCAATTTAAATATATATACATATA
This sequence comes from Stylosanthes scabra, assembly GCA_036250425.1. NCBI lineage: Eukaryota > Viridiplantae > Streptophyta > Magnoliopsida > Fabales > Fabaceae > Stylosanthes > Stylosanthes scabra. The sequence continues at coordinate 39,639 of JASCZI010060715.1, read as the reverse complement.
TTATTTAAATTATTTTTAATATATATTTTATATTTCAACATATATTTTAACAAAAATTCTATTTGCAGAACAAATAAATTCCTGTATCTCCTCAACTTAGCTTCCGCAAAGTTTCGAACCTCAATATAGTCACCCATGAAGTAAATGAATTGCCAATTGAGTTAAGACTTCGACCACGAAACAAGGCTTGATGAATTGGAAAATTGAAATTAAAGATTCAGAAAATTGCAGGGGAAAAAAAAAGAATAAGTGAATAAAGTATAGTGTAATGAAATGACTTGATGGTGGTTTAAAAAATGGGCCGGTAAAATTCTTTTAGCCGGCCTGTTTAAAACAGCCCGTTTCAACCTTTAAGAAAAAAAATCCAGCAGATGCTGGAATCTTGTAGCATGCTGCATGAACACCTGGGTTGGAATTTCGGCCACCAGAAAGCAGAAATTAGAAAAGAAGCCCTTTAGCTGCTACATATGGCTGATGAGTGATGACCATTTTACCTTACTACCGTCTTACTACGAATGCAAGAATTGCAAAAAATAAATTATAAACAATGAATGTGGGGTAATATGTCCAAATCAAAAGCTTAAAGAACAAAAGCATATTCTAACCAAACCAAGAGTATGAAAGCAATGACCTTGATTAAAAAACGTAAGGGGGCAAGGGTAATTAACGATAAAATAAAATACAACAATTCTATTTGCATACCAAAATCAATCACCAAATCAACCATTGGCGTATAATACATATTAAAATACAAAATACATATGTAGTTTAACTCATATTTAGTATGTATTTTGTATTTCAATGTTTATTATACACTGATAGCTGATTTGGTAGCTGATTTTGATATATACTTGCATAACCCAATAAAATATTGTTAAGTACAAGAGATAAAGCAGGGTGAAAACGACAGCTATACAAAACTATGTATGATGTTTGATGATTACTAATAGGCACCTTGCAATTATTCCTACTTCTTTTATTCTTTAAATAACTGTCCACTTTTAACAAAGTGACAGATTGAAGAACCAATATGATCATTTCTTAAGAAACTGAATAACAAGAAACTTTGGATATTGGGTAATAATTATTCTATAAGAAACATACACTACTAAATTGAACACAGGCTACCTGCCAGGTTTTAAATTCATTTCCTTACTTGACTCCGGGCAAATAACTAGAATTCCAGAATCATGAAGCACTGCTAAAGAGAAAATTACATTATTACAAGTTCCAGAACATGCATATGTGGTGCAAGAAGTGGTTCCTAGACAGTGCAACTATTGCCATCAATAGGATACCTCAAACATCAATACACCACCACTGCATGCATAATAATGAATATCATAAATGACTTCACATCTCTGCACAAAACAAGAAGCAATATATATACTACCCATGAGTGGAGAGCCAACTTAGAGAAGTCAGGGTGAATATATGTTTTCACCATCAATTGTCCTAGGCTTCCATTCCAGCTTTGAGATTCTCATGATTATTTTACACACAAACGATGTTCAAATGCATCTAGCAAAAGTGAGAAAATAAAATAAAATAAAGCAGAAAAATGGTTTGCAATTAAGTATGCTCAAATATCTAAATAAAGGAAGTTTAACAATGGTATACACAAGCTCAATCTTCCTATATTTCTTCTTGATGTATCCCATCACAGTTAATATAATGGTTGTGTTTAATTAGTACCTTATCATAGTAATAAAAGACATTGGCAACAAGAAATAGTAATCGATAAAAACATACCAAAAGGACTGTTAACCAGGATATTTAATTATCCTTTGTATAACCACTGTCCTTGCTCTCCTTATCTCCCTACTACATTTATCGGCCTGCTGACTTAAAGTCTCGATTATGTCCGAAAAATGTTCAATTCTCTTCTTAATCTCATCTATTGCAAGCTTTATAGCATCCTCATTTCCAATAGCAAAAACAGCATTCTGCAACATGGCTTCCATCTCCACTTCCAGTTTGTCAACACACAACCGAATGTTGTCCAAGTCTTTCAATGTAATAAGAGTACCAACTTGCATTGAGCTTATTACCTCTCGTTGGCTCCTTATAGCATTCTCATACTTTTTAAAAAGTGAGTTACACCATTTCCCTACCGAGCCAATTGGAACAGCCAATGCGCCAGCCACCGCTGCTACAACAGGTGGCGCAGAGATCGCAGCTGCCACCACCGAGAAAATCAAAACAGCAACAAAGGCGGCCACAAAAATGACATTTGAGACTCTCTTCAGTGTCTTGAGGGATTTCAGTCTCTTATCAAGTTTGTGCTTCCTACTTAGCAATTTTC